>JAYRBW010046716.1:0-11381 GCA_036023295.1 Invenusta paracnida
TATGAGTGTAAACCTTTAGGAAGCTTTTCTGTACATTTTGATTTTGTCAGTTACGCTTGTTTGGCTTTGGACGGCAGTTATGTATAGCTTCAATTTCCTTCTCAACCGTTGAGATGATGCATTTAGAAGGCTAACGTGTAGTGATTACGCAATCTTAATCTGCAATTCGGACAGGTAATCTAGAAATGGAAACCAGATGGCAACTTTATAATAGTATCTTGCTGAATCGGCAGGTGTATTGCGATGCATTTGTTGACGGCAAGACGGCGTTTTGGAAGGAAAGAGCTTCTTAAAATACACACTAACGTATCTCGTCGCTACGCCAATCTACGCTCTGTGACAAGTCCAAATGCTTTAAGCGCAGATGCACTGACATTTCTTTAGTAAGCCCCAAAACTTTCTTATAACTGGAGCAGCTAATATGAAATCTGGTGTTGTAATTTGATTCTTGAGAAAAGCTCACGGTAAAAAATGTTGCTAAAAATCGCTCAACACAGTGTGTTTTGCAGTTATTGAAATACACGATTTGAAAGATTTGATTTTTTCTCGAAGCTTAACGTTTCGCTAGGAAGAATATTGGAAAAATACAGTATTTAAAAATGCTTTGGACTGTGGATCGTATTTCGGGAATACTTCCTGATTTACCAAGAGCAAGATTATGGCAGTGTGATGAGCAATGTATATACACCGAATTTGGTCACTATCACGAATGATGATTTAAGTTCATGACACTCACGCCATCACAACCTTGAGCCACAATATTATATGTCTAAACCAAGATTGCCTATGTAACCAATAATAGCTTTTGCCGGTGGTTGCTGACAATTCGAGAAACCCGACAAAGGATTTAGATATCTCATAATTTTAATTTAAGTTGTGAAGGGCCCTTTCTCTATTATACAGGTTTATTTTACTGTCTTTCTCTTGAGGTTCCTCTACCATCCAGGTTTCGTTTACTATTTTTGCGTAGAAGCCGTCTCTACCGTACAGGTATATTTTATTGTTCTTGGATTCCCCTGATGCCCCTCTCTCAAACGATTAGTTGAGTTTGTTGTTCTTAAGAAAACCGTTCTTTATTCTAAAGGCCCTCTATACAAAAGAGGGTCCCTACAAATCTGACAGGGGGACATTCATCCATGTCCCCCACCCCGTAGTTACACCCCTGATATGTTGATATTATCAGGGTATTATTATATACTCTTATATTATTTATGATGTAGAGTTTTACGCTAAGTTATGGATGTAACGCATAGAAATACACTACATTTTCAATAAAATAAAATTAGCGATCTATTTTATATTAAAAATTTGACACTGGAATTTATTGATTCAAATTTTGAATTTTATTCGATGTGAAATGTAGAATTTTTATATATATATTTTTAGAATCTGCGTCTAAGGAACGCGATGCTCAACTATTTGATCTGATCAAGGGTTCCACATCTTCAGAAACTTTAAAAACGAGTTATCTAACGCAACCGCCTAGTCAGTCAGCTCGGGAAATGGAAAATATGTTGAAAGGAATGCTTCTTAAAAAGAAAGAATGCACGACAGAAATAAAACCGGGAAATCTCCACCTTCCTAGGGGTAAAATGTTTTTATAGTATAATATGTTTGCTTAGTAATATTTTTATTATTGCTTTATGGTAGATAAGAATATTTTGCTTTTTTGAGATGAGTTATATTGAAAAACCAAAAGATTATCACAATAGCTAACAATGTTAAATTGTTTAATGTACATCATGACAGTAAATATAGCTTATTGTAAGACTACACATATCACAAAATTTAAGCTTTGTATTATTAATAATTACTAATTATAGTGATTATTAAAAAAGTGGTAGTTTGATTATAATTACTTAATGATTGACTTTCATTTTAGTATTAATTATTTCTTGATAAAATAGCATAATATATCCTAATAAACAATAATGATATAGACGAACTGCACAATGAGATTCATATCATAATATAATACGTCATAGTTAAAAAATATACTTTATTGCATTTTTTATATGTGACTGTTATATAAATACATATGCTATTTTACACTGTTAATGTAACATTAGATCGTAAAATCTTCAAGATAGCAAGATTATTTGCTGTATTAAACATAATTTCAAACTAAGAACACCTAACAAGAGCAAAAACTATTCTAAATAGCCAATATTGTCGTAACAAGGTTGTCCTAACGCTTTGTCTACCTACACATGCTGAGAAAACGACTACTGAAACTAATATTGTTCTCAAGTTATCGCCAGAAATACTATATATACATCTTCTATTGTGTAAAATAATATTTAAAACTATTATACTTATATATCGCCAGAAACACTTAATTAATAATTATGTTAATATCAGGCTGGGTGGTAATGTATACATTAACGAATAATAGAAGACACTTTCCTTATTTTTTCTTTGCTGATTGCAAACTAGCAACACTGAGAAGGAAAATTAAGTCATGAAGCCCACATTTTTGGTAAATAAGACTACATGCAGTGTCATGACTTGAGCTATTTCTTATTCCCGATATTAATGTTTAATAATCAATACTATAGTAAACTATAATTCGCATTTCAGCCTCTAGGTGAATGGCACGAAGAGAATTTTTAAACTATATTATAGTCATGATTATCTATCCTTCTAGTAACTCGACTACGTTGTATTCCTGAGTTAGCCTACAGCACATAATATTGCGCTATCGATGATATTCATTACATCACACAATCTGAGTGTGTTAAACAACTAAATTAATATACCTAGTTGCCTTTTCAGTTTTATAAATCCAAAATTACATGTATTCACAGATATGTCCCTTCTAAACATGCAAGCGCCACATTTAAGCGTGCCATTCTTGTACGCATAAGCATAAACAGTTAAATATGCTTTTAATTTTGTTAAATATGCTTTTAATTTACCCAAAATAGCTGACATTTTTGAGACACAAAATGTTTTTTACTCTAAAACGCTAGACAATCTGCAAATAACTAAAATTTTGGGAAAATGTAGAAGTGGCTTAATATCTCATGTGTAAATATGTAATGTGTACACAGGGCAACAGAGTAATGTACACTTAATTTTTAGGACACCATGTACAAATAGGCATGTAATAATACAATTTTGCTAAATCATCAAATATTTTTGTGGATAATTATATATTTTACTTTTTTAGGATTATCAAATGGCCAAGTAAAAACCGTTGATGAAATTGAAGCTAGCATTACAACTGCCAAACCAGCTGCAATAAATGACGGGAATAGGGGAGCAGGTGACATGAGTGCCTTTAATAAATTACTTGGGATGATGCACAACTCATCCGCTGCTTCGCACACTTCCAATCCTAATCAAAATACATCGACTGATACTAATTCATCCTCAAGTACGCGTTCTGGTCAAAATGTAACGGAATCTTCATCTGTCCCATCGTCATCAACGAGATCACACGCGGACATTGCTGCTTTGATGGTTCGTCAACAGCAACTTCAGTCAATGCGATCCGCTTGTGCGACTGACGCTACAACTACAACACCTCATGATCCCAGCCGCCAACAAAATTCTACACCGTCAGTTGGGCTACGTAATGTTCAACAAAGTCCGCAACCTATGCACGCACAGTCTAATTTACAAAATGCATCTCTTGCTAATTCAAGAGCAGATGTATTTCAGCAGCAGCAGCAGCAATCATCTTACCAACTTGGTTCTGGTTTTAGGACTGAACAATTAGCATTTGCTCTTCGTGCGATGAGTAATCCAATGGCTTCTCAATTCCCAAGCCAGTTTGCTTCTAGTCAGCTAGGTGCTAATGTAAGTAAAAGTTACGTTTACTATTTGTTATCTGGGTGTATCAGTGTTCCTGCCTTAACAAATACGTTACCACACTTTGTAGGTTAAATTAAAAGAAGATTTGTTAGGAAGAACCCTCCCTCCCTCCCATATCGGCATTTTTCTTAAAAACTATAGTGTCACTATCTAAGAATAATTCTAATTCATGTAATTGACCAAATTTATATAAAAATTATTCGAAAAGAGGGAATTTGTAATTAAAATATATTTAGAAGTGTTTATGATGAATTGTATAAAATACAAATAAATACATTAAATTTGTGAATTTCTGATAAGATGTTTTTCACATTGCTATTTGTTTCGTTTCATGATCATAACATTAGTACAGTCACATATAATATGAAAGAATGGCTATGTGTATAATATGTCGGAAAATATATTTTTAACAAAACAGTTATGCTTACAAGTTAATTAGTTACATATATCAATCAGATAGTGTTCCACAAACTGGGTTTTTCCGGCAACCAGTGGCCGGTTGCACCTGTAAATGTGGCCGAAAGGCCACCTAGAATATTATAAAAAATATGGCCATTACTAAATGTTTTAACTATTTTTTTAAAGGAGGTGGCCGGTTGTGGTTTTAACAATATTATTTTGCAGGTAGTACTGAAAAATTTGCGGAGCACTGAATCACGCATAAAATAAGATTGTTTTTCACGTTATTTTCGTTACAGAAAGCTATATTTTCCTTAATTCAAATTTTAAATTCAAAAATTCGAGAAATAATATTTTGCTTAAATCAAATAATAGAACTAGGCGTCAATAATTATTGAACAATGCATGCACAAAAACTATTGTCACATTATTGTGAAAATCTGACACTAAAAATCGTTAAGTATATAAAACTTACTTCGATTTTTCATTTTTAAATCTATAAAATAAACATTTCTGTAAATAGATATTTTCCTCTAATAAGCGATTTGCAATATTTCATACTACAGATATTTTAAGTATATTATCTCGATTGAAAAATATTATATTTGTATCGTTATTTTTGTTACATGTCTCTTTTAGAAACTCACCAATGTTTTAATATAGTGTTTTCGCTTCTGTGATTCTTGTTACAGGCTTTTCGATGGTTAAGAGCAATGGTTCGTAAATGTTTTTATTTTGCACAGTTTTACGTTAGTTGGTTTGATGGTTTTCAATTTGTATGTATTACATTTATTTACAATTAACTTATTTTTACGATTTTCAGACAAACGCTGTCTCAGCAAGCGCCAGAATTAATCAGCTTCAGTGTCCCGATGGAATGTATTCCGGTTTACTGGGTGCTAGATCTTCATTTCCCCAGTCTTCAGCACATGCAGGTATTTAATTATTGTTTATTACAATTACATAGGATAAAGGATAATAACTCTACATCAAATGTCCCTAATCATTGAAATCGAATTAATTTAATCGCATTATTAAAATCAAAGATTAACACCGCATTATATTGTAATTTACTTTTCTACAATCTGAATGCAATCGTAATCGAAATGACAGTATTATTTCAATTACGAATCACTCGTATATTATTTTGTACCAGTTTTTATTTATGAGCTACAGGGAAAAGAAACATGCCTGAAATTAGATTACAAAATACATCTTTACATATCCAACAATTCATATTAAGATAGCTTGTATTCTCAAAGCAGGGCATATTTTGACTACCAACAAAGTA
The DNA here is from genome assembly GCA_036023295.1 of Invenusta paracnida. NCBI lineage: Eukaryota > Metazoa > Platyhelminthes > Proseriata > Coelogynoporidae > Invenusta > Invenusta paracnida. The sequence goes on from JAYRBW010046716.1 coordinate 5,510, forward strand.
TTAGTTAAAATAAATTAGTTAAATGATTACTAAAACGTTTATTTTTATATTAACTCATCTCAAATACTATTAAAATTATATAAATTTAAAGTACAAATGAAATATATAGTTTAAATGGGAACTTATAACTTTCGATTTTTTTATTACTGTTTTGCCTATTGGTTTAATAGAAAAATTAATGTCTTCGTAAGCTATTTAAGATGATTGGTTGCACGTGCATGTCTCAATAATGTAAAATACAGAATTTTTTGGGTGTGCAAACTTTTTATCTTCGACTGCAAATAGATCTATCATCAAAATAAATATAAACATAATTTCGCTTTTATTTCTTTATAGGCGTACGTTGTTAGCTTGATTCTACAATATTAGAATTAGCTGTATTAGTTTTTTTTAGCTAAATATTAGATAGAATATTGTTTTGTTTGCGATATCGCGCTACTGATCTGGCAATCACATTTCCAAATGACGCCTACGAAATTGTCGAGATCGGTAGCGGCTTCAAGGCCGCGCAGACAGGCAATGGATTTGGCGCGGAAGGAGGAGACTGAGCCTGCAGGGGCAGCAAAGGGTCGGAGGAGGGTCCCTTTGAGGAACATAGATAACAATGCCGGCTCCTCCGAATGAGGTCCAGTTGGTAGCCGAACCGTCAGTCCAGATATAGAGTCAGACCATGGTGGTGCGGAGGTGATGAGTTTCTCTCTGGTAAGATTTTCCAAAAGAGCTGTGAATGTCTTGCAGGCAATATCTCTTCAGTTACGTCGAGGTTCGCCTCCATTACTGATTGCGTTGAGACGCGGGCGGGTTCAACGCGAAGTGGCCGAAAAGATCGGGGTTGTTTGGCGGTGGTAAAGCCTTATGTGCAGGTATGCGGTTGCAATGGCATTACTCGTATGCGAGGCGAGATCAGCTTCCCTGAGTAGAGCAAGGGTGGGTGTCGATTTTGTGCACCCTGTGATCGTGCGAGCGACGGTCCTATGGGGATCTCCCACCTGTCTGTCTCTGTGTCTCATTCCCGGTCTGGGGGGTGCGTCAGTATGGAGAGGTAGAGTCCCTCGGGAAGGGGGGAACCCATGAACTGCAGCACACCGATACGGCCTGACATCTCCGCCATGTTTAGGCGACTGCATGAAGACGGATCTCCCGCCTTGTTGATAAGGTCGTTTCTCCGCTTGCCGTTTATTCCACTGAAAACTCGAGTTCTTCATTACTGATAATTTAAGGAAAATACACGCCGAGTAAATATCTTATTAGAGCTCGATGAATCGCGTTGAGTAGCTTCACTTTTACCTCCGATAGTGGTAAAACCTCTAAGCCACATGTCAGTACTAGCTCGACTGCTGCATCGAAAAGTTTTAGCTTGGATTTATGAGGTGAGTTAATCGCAGAAGACTGCTTACGAGCTGCTGTCCAGGCTAGAGACTTTTGATGTTGGAGTATATGTCGGAAAATCAGCTTTTTCATGCGCACGAAAACGTGTTTCTGTGCTCTAAGCAACTTAAGTAGATATACTAGTTATGCATCCATAAAGGTTTCTTAAACTAACAACGTATATACATACATACAGCCTAGAAAGACACGCGATATAGGTAGAATTTCAAACATGATTCTATTAACAAAATATCAATTGTGTATGTTTAATTATTTAAATTTTATCTATCTATATATAAATATATATTATATAGGTACTATGAAATAGTATATATAGTAATATATATAGTATTTCGAATATGCATAATTAAACAGGATTAATTAAAAGTATGGCAACGTAATGAATTCATGTTTTTTTCATTTATAGGATTATCTACTCAAGGCGCTGATACTATGGTTGATTCTCGTCAGTCTCTGCCTGATCAAATGGCTTCCTCGTCTGTAATAAATCAACCAGACTCTTTTAGTCCTGGTAGACCAGCTAATAATGCAATTGACGTTGATCTTTCTCGTCAGTTTTCTCAAAAGATGAGTGTATTTGATTCTTTACAAAGCTCTCAACACACTGATATTAGCGGCAGACATGCGCGTCCAATAGTGAAAACGATGCAAGATACGGGGCCGTATCAGCAACAGCAACGAGCTAATCCATTAACTGGCAGAGGCGTTCCATTAACGACTTCTCCTACTATGAATTCATCATCTAATTCGTTTTCAAGTCAAGCATTTAATGCACAAAGTATGAAAACGCCAGGCTATTACGGTGGCCCTATGGGAAGCTACAATAATGCCTTTTTAATGCAACAGATTCTTCTCCAGAAACATTTGGAGGCTAAAAGTAAGTCCTTATATCAGATTTTATAAATATTTATTTAATATTTTAGTTTGAAATAGAATATAATAATAGAATGAGAATGACTACTTATTAATCTCTGTTAATATTTATCCCAAATAAGAATACCACTATGAAATAATCGAAGCTGTATTGTCAACAAAGCTTCTTCAGCAATTTTTCTTTATTTGTCAACTATTTTTTATTGATAAGAAAATTAATTAATTCTATTATGTAGATTGAATAATTTCATATTAATTATATTATATAAAAATTTCGGAAAAATAATTTTCCATGACAACACCGTGCTTTTAATTGAATAATTATAAGTGATACAGTATCGTAAAACAGCTTTAAGCAAAGTACATATTATATTTTTATTTAAATGTTCATTAACTATATATTTACAGCTAACGTTAATTTTAAATATTTCTTATAAACTAACTAAAATCTTAAATATAGTCTCTTATAATTAGAATCTTGTTATTTTGGAATAAATGTGATTTTAAGCGTGTGATATATTTTATGAATTATTATTGTTAGTTTATTAATACATTATAGCAAATGCCAAAAAGCTTCCAATTTAAAGTGTAATTTCGTCAAGTCACACGAAAACATAATTTTTTGTTTTTTCCTTTTTAGCTACATATCAGATGCAGCAAATTCGTAAACAAAAACAAAATCTAGCTACTGGTGGAATGGCATATGCTCATACAGTTAACAACAGCAATAACAGTGCAGCCTGTGGGCCACCTATTGGAAACCGGAACAATCCAGAGTTATCTGGATTAGCCAATCTTTTAAATAACACTCAGGGTATGCCCCCATTACCAAACAGGGATGATACAACTGTTAAAACCCTGGACGAACTTGAAGGGTGATTAACAAAACGGACACCCAATTAGTTGCTCGTTATTTTTTCATTTATATTCAAACTTATTGTCTTTTTCATTCTGGGATTAATTTAATGTTATTTTCTAATGACATTTATACAGTAAATTTTCTAAGATAAGCAAAAGTCGATATAGTGGTTTGAATTCATTACACAGCAATTTCTTTCATTCCGTAGATGCGCATTGCGCTCTACAGTTGTATTATATGATTCCTGTTTCGTTACTAGCTTAAGATCAAGTTTGTACATTTTTAAGGTTTACGTATTTTTCCACGTGGGTGTATAATGGCCTTCTGTTATTTAACTTTTTCTTGCTTTTCCAAGTCAGTGTATTAAGTTCTATTCCTACTAACTGTTTAGTTTTCAAATACAGTTTGTAGTCTTGTCTATATACGTATTTCTTTCATTTTTGTACATATTAATCAATTTACTGTTGGATTGCATACAAAGAGCTTTCATTTCAGCCCCGTGTTTATAGCAGGTTCTTCGTTGCTTTTGAAGACATGAACTAATTTGAACATTTAACATATTTTGTGAATATTCTTAAAATGTGTACCGCAACTACTGGTTATTGCTTAACAAGCGTGGGCGTTTTGTATACTGTCGTGTATATAATATCATTACATAAGCAATCCTGCTTTATGCTGTGTTTGTTACATTCAGGAAATACATTCATGGAGTAAAACAGATATTCTGTATGAGTACGGTTGATTAGGAAGTGATGTGCTTCTGAATATCATTATTTCATAATAAATTTTTCTTATTGATTTTCATTGATTTGTTTACTGCAAGAAGTACTGTTTAGAAAAAAGTTTGATTTTGGATAGACTCATTTTTGTCAAAGTTGGTGAGCAGTGCTTTGTTGGTCATCTTTCACGTTTGAAAAATGTATTTAATAGATTCAAAACTATAAAAAAGTGTTCTGAAATTAAATACATTGGAATAATATATTTTGTTCACTAGTAAAACTTTTTGTTCATAAATTGTCTTTATATTATATTAGTTTTTTAAAAAAACGAGTTTCTTTGTTTGTTTTTTATGGGAGGCATGAGATGCTTAAACATATATTGGTTTTAAGTTTAGTTGTTTTCTAAATTTATGTTTAAATGTTGATAATTCTTCTCCCCTCCCCCATTCGTATTTAATTTGAATTGCCTACCATCGTTATTAATTATCTGATTATTCCAGCAAATGTGACCGTTCTAAAGAAAGTAAGAATATCTTTAACCATTAGCGCATATAATTACGATTGTTTTAAAATATAATCACGAAAATTGGTGGCTTCACACTAATATTGACATTGTAAATATTAGTTGTAGGGGGGAGAGCTGGACAACGATGTTTTGACCGTTGACTACTCTCCCGTGCTACTAATAGTTTACAATAGTATGAAGCCACCAATTTATATTTTTTCTAGTTTTGACTACCTATATTATAAATCTTTCCGCATTTTCTATTTCTACAATTCCTTTAATTCTAAAAATTTGTATTTGATTTATACGTTTGTAGCACATGTCACTGGCGTAAAATTTTGTTTTGATTTAATGTTTACTATACTAATTGTAATTAACTCAATTTAAAAAAGGATAATGTAGCATCTACACGGGTCAATATTATTTGTTCATCATCGCCAGTGAACTGAAAGTTTGATATCTATAGGAAATAAATTAAAAGACTTTGTACGGAAAGACATTGTAATTAATTTTGAAAGGTATTCATTAGTTTAATTTGAAAGATGTCAAATTCAGATTTTTAAAGTTAATTGCAGGCATAGGAATCTTCAGGGATTTTGGGGTCAAAAAGATCATTTTTCTATTTTGTCGAAATATACTTATATTGTGCCAATGATAATTGGGGAGGGGTCCTCTTTTTAAATACTGAATTAATTATATGTATTTTATATTCTTACCTTTAAAAACGTCATATCTCTACTCTATTTTTATACTTTGAACTATGGTTAATATTGTACATATTTTTAATAATTAAATAATATATATAGATATATGTAATAAATTATTTATTGATTTTTTATAATTAGGTAAAATAACTTAGTATCTATACATAAAGCCAAAAAATTCGCGCGAATTACACTGCTCACTCTGCTGCTCGTGAAGGGTTCAGGTTTCCGGAATTTTTAAAATGGTTCATTCCCATGCCTGTAATTTTTATTAAACATTAATTATACATAATCATACGAAGAATTGATAAAAAATCATTGTTATATACACAGTATACCTATTATATTAATATCTATCCATAATTTATTGTTATATAATACTTGTTATATATATTTGAATAGTTTAAAACAGTAATATCACTGCGGAGGAAATTAAGTAAAAACCACTTGAACAATTTTTGAAGAATTATTTATAATTTTCAAATAAAATTATTTTACTTCAAAAAAATTTCAAGTGGTTTTTACTTCATATAATACCTATTAGTTTTGTAAGAATATAGGGGTCTTAAAAATGTCGTTTTATTTAAATGGGGGCTACAAAAAATAAATGAATACATATTATTTTCTCTGAAAGTAATTCATATCTATAAATTCTTCATAATTATATATATTCAATTCATAATTCTATCTATAACTTTTAAGTTGCTAATGGTAAGTATCCATACCGTATTTCTCCGCGTATAAGCCCCCCCCCCTGACTTGGAGTCTCAAAAAAGTTAATTTTTGTATGACCCACGTATAAGCCCCCCCCTGACTTTAAGCC
>JAYRBW010046727.1:0-11379 GCA_036023295.1 Invenusta paracnida
GATGAATCATGTGGATTCGAAACATGTCGAATTTTTATTAAATAATTATGTACCAATATGTCTTGGCTTTTCTCTTTCTCATTAAAATTCTTTGAAAGACGTTTTGTAACACACATCGAAATCTCCGACAAAATGTGTTATGTACAAACTTTATTTAATGAGTATGAGTTCAATTCATGCTTTTAGAGGATATTATATTATTTTAAAAGCAAATTTTGAATATAGAGAGTGGGCCAAAAGTTGATATACTCTCTATAATTAAGGTTAACAAAGTTATATTTCACAAAATCTACATTAAAATCGATTAAATTAACAACACACTATTTCTAGCATTTCTAGCCTAAGTTTAAATGTTAAGGCTAAAACAATATCTTAATATACATTTTATGAAAGTAAAATACTTATTGAACAATATATAACGTTGTTAATCTTTATTATGGAAAGTATAGTAACTTGGCCCACCCTGAAGATTTATATATTGATTTTATTTTAACAAAATGAGGTATTAACATGAAATTTTCATCAACCTTATATAGTTTTCTGAAGTTCATGAAAATATATTGATATTTTGTCCTTTTCACACAGCTATTGAAAATACTTCATATTATTATTTTAGTTAAGTAATTTTCCTTGAATTTCATTCCTTAACTTCTAATTTTACGTTTTGGTAAACTTTTTTCAATTTAGATATTGCACGTTGTCAATATTTCTATCCTCTCCCCTCCTATCTAATCCAATCTTTATTCCTGATTTGTCATAACAGGATCTGGTCTTTGCGATTCTGCTTGCCGACAACCAGTTGGTGAGCATTGTTCGAATGAAACGTCATTATCCCCACCCCTTAGACCTCCACATTCTCATCAACATTGTCCGTTCCTCTGAGTCCTTCAAAAATGCCCAGTCTTGGTCTCCCATTTGTCTGCCCAAATTCGATTCCAGGTAATTGTTTTTACTTTATGTCCCAGTCATTGCATTTTTTTTATTAATTTGCTGAAATTTGAGTGTTACCTTTGGAACGAATATCCAGCATGTTTATATAATATAATATCCAATGGCTATTCTCTAAAGTTCATCCAGAAGTATTAGACTCCCAACGAGAAAATCGTTACACTAGAGGTCCTGAAGACTGTTTTCTTTAATTTACCATTTAATCGCGACGTTATTTCCGATCTTGTTAAACAACGGCTTACTTTGGCTATCTCTAATAGTCAGTCAATAATACCCAGCAGTCAAGCCAGTCATCATCTACTCTACTACAACCATTCCTACTACTCCCGTCAAAGACAAACTGCCGCTTTACGCCAACTACCATATCATCTACAAATTTAAATGTAATTGCAGTTCCACATACATTGGCCAAACTGAGCGTCCGCTATCTACTCGTGTTGCAGAAAATATTCATCGATGGTTAAAAACCCCAATTTTAACTTGCACATGCCAAAAACCTTAACAATGCCACCTCCGAACATATTTTTGACTTTGCATGTGACTTTGATACGTGCTTTTCAATCATAGCAAAATCTACTAATTCTTATATTTTTATTTTGGAAGCAGTGTAGCCATCCGAATTTATAATCCTCCTTTGTGTGTCCACAAATAATTCATAAGAAAATTCATGTTTCATAGCGGTCAGGGAAATGGAAAGTGGTCAGGAAAATTAAAAATTAGATCTGCTATGAACCATGAGAAATACACGTTCCCTGGTAATAAATTTCTTAATTACCTACTCAACTCTCGCTGAACAATTTGTATTTTTGTTTTATTTAACTTTATTTGTAATAAATCTTACTATTCTGTTCTACACGTAATTCCTCCCTCACTCGCTTTTGCGCACATATCTTTTTTCATTTGTCTTAATTCGTAATGTTTTTCTTTATTTTATTGCATTCTTATAATACTCTTAATTTGATTTTATTATCATCTGTAATTCACAAACGAGAAGACGTGAAATATTCTTGATTTTAACCTGCCTTCTAAAATTTAGCAAGGGATCTAACTGTTTTAGCTTATTATTAATTTGAGGGGAACATATTAAAGTCTTGACGAAAGCATTTTAAATGTACAAATCATTGCTTGGATTAAGTACACATAATAACACTAATGTGTGTCTCTTGTAACGGAAGATATGAATCAAAGCTAAGTTATAGGCCCGCTTTTAATTCACAATATTGATGTATAATAAGTAGTATTCAGTTTCATAATAATTTTATGCAGTGAATAATTGTTATAATTAAATTATTTTATGCATCAGTGTATTAAAGATTTAAATTATTTTATTTTTTGTTTCAGTGGCTTTCTCTATGCCTACATCTCTTATTTGGACGACCGTTCCTGTTTGATTTTACTAACGGTCGGAAATTCGGAATTTTACACATTACATGAATGCCGCGATCGTATAGTGGAAGTAAGCTTATAATTTCTGATTAAATACAGATATTTATTGACTAGACTACTCACTAGTAATAATAAATTAACTGTCTTAAATATTGTATTTTAGGTAGATTTTAAAATGCCATTTGAATAATTTTTATGAATTATTCTTAAATAATAATTATATAGTGGAAATAAAATTTATTCATATTTAAAAATTAAATTTTCTTGCTTCCTAACATAGTACAGGGTGTCCGTAACCGAGAATAATCGGAAAATTAGTGATAAAACCTGGAACAGTGAAAATAACTTGGAAATTGTAATGAATATAAAACAACAATTTCTTAAAGTGAGAAAACTGCGCTAACTCCGCTCACGGTTTGATAATATTATACTCATTTTTTCCCATTTGTCTCATCATTTTATTTATTTCTCGTTTTTTATTCGAAAATATAATTTTTTTTAATTAGCGACTCGCGAATTTTTTCTTACAATATGCATAGGCTATTCAAACGTTGCCATATTTAAAAAAAATCAAAACTTTCCATATATTCAGCCCGGTTTTTGACAATGTAAACAAGTTTTTGGTTGTGGATTACTCGTCACAAAACTAAATTTTTCAAATTTGTGTTGTTGTTTTTGGAACCATAACTAGATATCAAACAGCAGCTCCATTATTTCACTGTGGGAATTTATGGAAAGTGTTATTTTTTCTTTGTTGAATGAAATCCCAAGTTTATCCCAGGAAGAGACTAAAAATGTGTTTCCGATTGATTTCTTGGATAGAATTCCCAAAAAGCCTAATGTTTGCTTTGGTGCAAAGGATGCTTTAAACAACGTTAGTCTTTTTTATGAAAAGAAAAAGCCGTTTTATAAAAACTGCAAACTATTTTTGTTAAAAGCAACAAAAGATTTCTTGACAGATCTGTTAAATATAACTTTGTGTAAAATTTGTCGTGACTTTTACCAACCATTCCTAAAAATATACCATGTCTCTACTGGATGTTTTGAGAAGATTTTACAAATATTTCTTTGAATGAAAACGTATGTCTGATGAATGTACAGATAGAGCAAGATCGGAATATCAATGCTCAGAAATGGTAATATTAAAGAATAAATTAATGCCTTTGGTATAAATATATTTCGCCTGGATAGATTTTACGTTGTTAATTTTCTTGTAAGCAAGAATAATTACAGAACTCTGTGGTTTGTAACTAAAAAGATGCTTATTTTATCGTATTGGAATGCCTGTATGAAAAGTGGAATCTCAGTTAACTATGAGGTTCTGTCTGAAAATATGAAGTAGTTATCTCTAATATCTCGAAGAATTATTCTACGATGCGGTTAAGTGTACTGAAATCCATTGAATATTCAGCTAACTTCCAAATTGTGGATATTAGTACGTTTGATAAGGAAGAGGTATCAGGCAGCTTTAGAGGAATCACAGTCGGCAGATCGTATTGAAAGAAAGTGAAGGTCAAAGTCTAATTTGACGCATATCAGGCGAAAAGTTTGTGTTTAAAGGTTAATTTCTATTTCTATTATTCACGCCACCAAGTTATTTTTAATTCTTTGAATTATATCTGTACTGGAATTTTGACTATAAGGAAATGCGTTGTTTATGGATAAACTCTGCCATAATAATAATAATAATTTCAGATTACTGTTTAAATGTTCCATTAGTTAGTTGTATATATAAATAACTTCATATCAATATTGTTTTACATAAATGCTTATGAATTAAATACCTTTTATAGATATGTATTTTTGCAATGTTCTATATTATCTTCTATTATTATCAGTATGTGTAATTTTCTTTGCATAAATGCGTATTATTATATTGTAGTCTCTAAAATATCCAATTATATGTTAATGCTTTTGTCTAAATACGCATAAAATTTCTTTCCTGTAAAAATGCTTTTCAATCATTTGTTTCGATTTGAAAATATATCAGCTAAAACAAGAAAACTAACGACCTGGAGCGACCGGAAAGTAGCAATGAAACTTCGCGGACACCCTGTATATTTAACAAATAAAATATGTATATACGATATTGTGAATATTACTGAAATTGAAAGACAACCGAGAAAGATTTTCTAATTAAATTTCAAACATTGAACAAAAAAAACTATTCCAAGGAATTCGGAAGAGACAGTTAAACGAATTACATAATTAAAGGTGTGAAAAAATGTTACATAAGTTTTTAAAAAGGTTTAAATATAGCCAAAGATTCCAAAAATCAGTTGAAATACTTACTAGATAAAAATATAATCTGGAGGAAATAAGAAAGAATCAGCACAAATATGGAACACTTTTCTTAAGAATTACCTTTGCCATAAAAACACCAAACAAATGTGTCACCAAATTTTTGCAATTAAATGGTTAACTTATTTTTAAGCCCATTGTATTTTCATGATATACAATTCATGTGTTTTCACATTTCTCAATTTTTGTTTATCTCAATTTCTTCTTTATATGACTTAACTGCTTTTTGGTTTAGTATTAAATATATATTTAAATTGCTACTTTGTTTCCATGTTGTATTTTATGTACTGTTTAAACATATTTTTATCTTTCATTATTGTGAGTGATTTTTGTAACTAATGACATAACCTATGATTACCGCAAATTTTGAAAAATACAGCTAGGAGTATTGTTTCTTTTTATAAGACGATTAATACTTTTATTCTTATACGCATAAAACTGCTTAAAATGAATATAAATTACATTAATTGTTCAAGTACTCTTATGTCAAGTTATGTGTGTCATTAAAATATATTTTCTTAAAAATACACCTTGACAAAATGGTAGTGCGTCGGCCTTCAAGCCTTAAAGTTAAAAGTTTGAGACTGGAAAATAGTCAAATTTATTGTTTTTTCAGAACATCATCTTGATTTCACGTGCTCGAAAGATAATTTACTTAGTTTAGATGTAACCGTTTCCTATTCCTTGTGTTACTTTTAATAGTTTTTTTCATTCTATCATTTTAGTTATGTAAATTTCTTACCGACATGTTATTATTTTGTATCCCTAGTTTTTTGTTGTCCCAATAAAAGTAATCAACTACAGTTATTCTTAGTTCTCAGCAATTTATTCCACAATCGGTAACTGTTTAACGTGTGATATTAAATGATAATTTTTAAAAGATTGGTTAAATTATACCGGCATATTTGCTCTTTTTTTACAATATATTTGATATTTACATTCATGTTAATCAATATATTCAGATGGATTAATTATGTTATATATAACTTATTAACTCAACAAATACAAATTATTTCATTTTAAATTCCTTATCAAATTATATTTCTAGGTTATTTAAGTGTATATTAGTTTTATTATGTATTCTAATTTACCATGTCAGCTTAGTATTTTAAAATGTTGTCGCCTATAGTCAATAGTGCTCTATAACTTGTTACTCCGCAATAAAAAAGGTACCGGGTGTTTTTATAACTTAACTTGAATGTCATAAACACTTATAAATTGTGTCGGTTTACACAGAGCTCGATATGCCTCTTATGACAAGATACTAGTGGCAGCTTTGTTATCAAAACACCACTCGAAATATTTCGAATTAAGAGAGCTATTAAGAATCTATTGTTGTGCTTATCAAACAATCCCCTGTCCTTTCCGTAATTCAATGAATTCAATAAAGTGCAAATGCTGTATACTAACATGGTATAATATTTATTCTTATCTTATAATGATAACTTTTTATCTCTGAATTACCACAAGAGTTTGACCATCTAGTTTTTTTAATCTTATTTGACATATAAAATTTAATAAATGTTTCAAATTACAAATTTAAATGTATGGTATCCTTAAAAAACAAACAAAGTATGTTAAAATGGTAAGATCACATTTCATAATTATGAGATTGTAGTTGTGAGCAATGTTGTTTTTTAACAGTATTTTCAATATTATGTTTCGATGTATTTTATAAAAATATTTAAATAGGTACTTCTTCACATTAGAATCCAAAATAAATCTTATTTAATTTAATCGCTTAGTCAATATAATTCTCATGACTTTTCAAATTTATAGCAGTGTGTCTTTATTCTTATTACTGGATTATATGTTAAGTTTTTTATCAACCTTTGATCGCTAAGAGAGTTTGACATAAAATATTCAATAGTACATTTACTGTTAAAATTATCTGTAACCGTAACTTACCAATGTAGAAATGACATTTAATGTATATAGTACCTAATGTGGGAACTTTATAATTTGCAAAAATATTTTTTCAGTTAAGTAACTGGTCAATACCGACTAGCTGCTTACACCAGCATTTATTAAATTTATAACCCGCTTGGGTATATTTTATTTAAACTTATAAGCTGTTGATATTACTTGTTTTTTAATTTTTGTTACTTATAATGGAGATATATCAATAGAATGGCACGTTTTTAAATTCGTCTTTTCACTTTTATCTATAATAAACAAGGATATTTGTATAATTTTCTATATTACATATATATATTTGTATAGTATTTAAATATACAGAAAATGTCAAATATGTGCAAAATGTGTCATCCAATATTTTGTTCATATTCTTCATTTGCACTACATTATTAACACCATGCGAAATAGTTAGTCAATAAGAAATGTAAAAAAACACATCTGTAATAAAAAACGTTGGATATATATTTAAGAAATTATATTATTTCTTTAAAAGTACTGCTATTTAAATTCTTCTTTTAGTGCTTTAAGTTTTAAATTGTATTTGCTTATAATGAAGATAAATTATGATTACGTTAGCTTTTTAAAATTATATTATACATCTTTTTAATCTTATTTTAAATAACGAAATAAACCAAGTTATGATTTACAGGGTGTCCAGATATACTCTAATTTACACGATTTTTTTAAATTATGCAGAAATGTACTCGAATTTTTATGTTTATTCTTAAAATTTCTTAATTATCCTCGAATTAAAAAACTGTTGATGCCATTTTTATATTTGATTTATTACACGAAAAAAATGTTTACCAACCAACATTTTTTAATACGAATAGCATTCAACTCTTTTTGCTAAGCGAGCCGTTATGGTTGCAGGGAACTAGGTAACCTGGGCATGCTGAGCTGTCATTATTAGTAGATGTTATTATGTCATTATATTATAATTTTTGATGTAATTTAAGATTTTTTTAAATAAATAAATTGTTGTAGATATATTTATATATTTGAACTTTCTTACTTAATTTTTAATTCCAACATTCTTGAATTTATTCACAAAAAACTTGAAATATACTCAAATTTTGTTTAACAAAAAGTGTGGACACTGTATTTATTTTTTTGATGAAGGGTTTTTCAAATTTACAATTTTATATTGATAATAATATTGGGATTTGCTTGAAATTAGTTGCCAATATTATAATAAAATGATCAGATTATTTTTACTTAATCAAATATTTAATAATTATAATTTTGTAAAAATTAATGCGAATCATGATGCAGTCAAAATATAAATATATAATATGATTTTACGCGTTAAAAAATAGAAAGATTAGTCTTTCTATGAATTGTTACGGTTGCAAGAAGACTTATTAGGAAGTTCTTTAATGAACTTTATAATTTCTTCCTCCCACCTTGGACAGCGAATGAATCGGACAGGCTGCCTACAGGCCATATCAGAGGCTTGTATTGCCTCGGGCTACACCGTTACAAGTACCGCGATCTCAGAGCTGCGCCACTTCGTCTACAAGTCCAAGGCAACCGCCCAGTACACGGGGCCACGTGTTAGTGTCCCCTACAGTCTGGTACCGGGAGAGGAGCATCGTATTATGGAGCATTATTATCGATTACACCAACTCATCCACAAACAGAGCCGACCCATGAAGCTCGTCTATCAGTGTGCCGCTACTGAAACTTTCCTCGGATGGGTAGGAACTACTCACAATCTTCTTTAGAATTTCTGTGTTTAATACTATATTAAAGTAAAGAACAAACAAATGAGTGAATAGATTATCTAACCCAATTCGTGCATTATTTAATGACAGATTTCTATAAAGAATAATTCGTATTACTATTATATTCGTATGCCTCATTGAATATGCCCTATAGGAATAGGTCGCTACTTAGTTAAGCGAACTATGCAGTAGGTATTATAGGATTTTTGAAAATGGGGAGTTTTCAAACTGCTGCAGAAAAAAATAAAAATCGATTTAGACATTGATATGTCATATAATATTTAACAATCCCCCTCATACATCTATCTGGTGTGAAAATTCCATGAAAATCGGTTCAGTAGTTTAGAAGATATAGCACTTCAAAATGTAGCGTTTTGGAACAATTCTTTCATTCTCAGATTTTCAATTAATAACGAACTTTGTATATTAATTTTATCCAATTTATTTGTAACTTCGTATGCTAATACAGTGAAACGAGAGAATTAAAAATATATTAAAACTATTCCGATCCGATGTCATGGAACTTAGATAATTAGTTTTAAGTTCATAAATTAACAATTATAGATTATTCTTAACAATTACATGTTCAGCGGTTCAGAATAAATAAATTGAATAAAATTAAAGATACAAAGTTCGTTATTAATTGAAAATCTGAGAAAGAAAGAAAGGATTGTTCCAATATGATACATTTTGAAGGTCAATATTTTCTAAACTACTCAACCGATTTTCATGAAATTTTCACACCATGAGATTGTTACAATATGACATCTTAATGTTTAAATCGATTTTTGTTTTCTCTGTAACTGTTTAAAAAACACCCCATTTACAACTATCCTACAATACCTACTGCATAGTTCGCTTAGCTAAGTAGCTAACGACTTAATACTATAGATCTAGATACATTCAATCTCAACCTAATCTCTTCATAAATCCGAAAGCTATAATTTATGTCATAAATTTAAATTGTGTTTTTGTTTTAAAAATATATGTAGATGTAACTAATAAAAATAGTGTTTCTTTCGGAGGTGTTGATAAATATTGCAGAGTATTATTATGGAACCTCCTCCCCCATGTTTTATTACAAAAACAGACTTACAAATGGATATGTGCCCAATGTATATTAGCCCATTAACGTTTTCCCATCGAATAATTATTAAACATTTGGCTCTTATTAATTTTATATGCTTCGCGTTGTACATTTTTGTCGATAAAATCGTATTTCAATGAACTTTGGCATAACAGGGTAAGAAATAAGTAGTAGTATTTTTATAATTTTAAGATTAATGATCGAGATTTGAACAACTTCAACATGTCACAAGAATCTGTAAAATATAGTTAGCTATATTTTTATCTAAAATGTTTGAACCACATTTTCTATTTAAGAGATGCTGTATTTAAAGCATTATTTTACAAAACTTTTACTGTAAGAAAATACTAATATCGAACGGATTTTATTAATCAAGAAGTGTTGCAACTCTTCAATATCAATATTCTATACTTATTCCTTTCTTATTTTTTGATTATTTTTTACTGTATTTTTGAAATCTAATAAATATTAAACTCAGTGTGTAAATATGTTTAGAACTTGAAATTTGTTTAAGAATGTTTTGTTTGTTACGAAGTATACACTTAGTGATAGTTTCAGAACTTCCGTCAACTTCTAGACAAAATGTTATTTGTAATATTAAAATTTAAATCTGTTCAAATTTTATGTAAAAATATATAAAACAGCAATATAATTCATGTAATTATTATGTACCTATAGGTGTACCTATAGGTACCTATATAGATGTTATAACATCTTGAACATCTGTATTGTATATTTTAAGAATGAGTTAGAAAGTGGTTTTGATCACAGTTGTTAGTCTCTTGATAGTCCCTTATTTTATCAATATATGTGTAGTTAACAATTAACAGTACTGTCAATTAGTAACTTATCGAACAATATTAAATGATAAACTTGATAAACTAAATATTATGATATCGAAGTGTTAATTTATCGATTAACTTAACTCCCTGATGTTAAGAAAAGTGATTTCTTTTAACACACAACAAGTACATTATTCGGAACATGTATTTTTTAGAGTTTATTCTAATGTTGTCGAGTGAAATTTATTTTGAACTTCTGTGACGTTTGTTTTTAATGACACTTTTTTTGAACTTGTTAGCTTCATGGTAGCCGGTAGCATTACATAATATTTGAGTAACTTTTTACTGTCAATCAACCATGATCACTTTACTATGGCTATCTTGCCAAACAGTGAACTTGTGTTGTAATATAATCTCAGTTGCAGTATATCATTATATAGACTACAATTTAACCCCGTATCCTGACGTGACTTTTTCACTCCGAATTGTCCTTAATGACCAAACTTTTCAAGTCTATAAATATCTACCTACTCCAAAATACTTCCAGTACTTTTCTATCTCATATTTTTATGTGCGTAAAATTATATGTTCGTTATATATCAAATTATAAATATTTTGCAGTGATGTAAAATGCGCATCCGACTTTTGAGTACGCAGCGATTAGTAAAATTCTCAAATATGATATCTACAAAATTATTTCTTATTCTATATTTATAGTTTCAGTTATTATTCGATTGACTTAATATAAAAACTATTTAACTTACATAAATGATTAGTTTTTGTCGCTGTTATTGGTAATGTCAAAAATAATTTTCCTCGTCTAAAATCCATTAAAATCTTTGGTTATTATTTTCCTCACCTAAACCATTAAAATCTTACTAGGTTATTACTATAAATTTGATATGCATATAATTATCTTATTTTTACATACAGAGTAATAAAATCAACTTATAACCTTTTAAGTATCATTTCCACATCACATGACAACTTCATTTTCTCCAACCATGTATTGACATATTTAAGTAAACGTTTCTTGACAGCTTGTCCTATATACTGTATGTACAGTAGGATTCGCCTATATCGTATTTTTATTTGCCACATAAAAATATACGATATAGACGAATATACGATATATGCAAACTTGCCTTTATTTAAAAAAAATCAGAAATTAGCAACTATTATTAATTTTAAATGTAAAAAATAACAACCAATATTAATTTAAAATCTAAAT
>JAYRBW010046738.1:0-11379 GCA_036023295.1 Invenusta paracnida
ATTACAAGAAGGGCAAGAGATACAGTAGATACCATTAAATTTAGAAGGTATTCTTCTATTGTATTGGGCAGAATTATCAGATTTTTCAATTTGACAGTGGTATAAATAGTACACAGGGATAAGACAAAGTCTAGTAAGATGTTTAGCAAAAAATGTAGTGCGAGGACACCTAAACTGTAGGAGTAACAAAGTATGAGAAGTGACATCCACATTGTTGAACAAAACATAACCAAATTTTTTTATCTAAGAAAGTTCTAATGGCGGAGAGACCAATTTTATTAGGGTAGGCGTTTTTGTGCAATAATTTAAATTTTTATTGCATGAAAACGCCTACGATCACGCCTATTGGATGTTAATAAATATTTACTACCAAAAACCTGGCTGTCGTATCTTTTAAATTTATATTTATAGTTTTTAAGCTTTTAGATTTTAATAGAAGATATATCAGGAAATAATGAAAATCAAAGAACTATATATAGAGAATATTCCGACTAGAGAAAATGGAAGCAAATTTTTTTGCTTATTCCAGTTTGTTTTGTTTCATAATGTTTGCATAGCTAAAATCTATTCTGTTATATTTATTTAGTTCACATAGAATTACTGTTGATGCTTACATTAATTACAAATATATAAATTAAAAAATAATTGTTAAATTTTAATATTAATCTTTTAATTATTTAATATTAATTAATTGATAAACTAAATTTTCTAATTTTCTATTTTTATCAAACTATTCCTTTTTAATAAGTGCTTAGAATTATCTTTTTAAAACACCGTTTCATCGTTAGTGTTATAATTTTTTTTAATAAAACGGAAATTATATATTATTATTGACAGTACATTAAAAATATTGAAGTAAATTTGCAATGCCTTATAGTTTTCAGAAAATATGAGACACTGACAAAATACAACTCAGTGCATATTATTTACGTCTAAAAGAATTGTACGAACTCGTACAATTACTTTTAAGAATTTAGATATCATATATTTAAAATACATAACTATAGGTACAAAAATATGAATATAACTTACTTTCACAATTTTTTAAATTGTGAATAACCCTTCTTAAATCAGCATTATTTCTAGAAATTGGCTAACAGAGCGTATTTTTCAACAATATAACTAGAACAATTCAAACAGTATAGCAGTAAACTGTGTACAAAGAGTATAAATTTGCGCTAATTTTTGTTCTACAATATATTCATCAATACTAAGTATAATGAACAGGTTTACGTTCTCTACCTTTTCAATGTGGCCAGCCAGTCGTTCATTGAGTTCCTGCATGTCCTTTTTGCTCTTCTCCCGACCCTCACGAATATCCCGCAGGTCTGGTATATCCACATCCATCGAGGCCCGTGGAAGCCTGTCCATCGAAGTGGATTTGAAAAGAGCAGACCCTGCTCCACCTAGAGTCAGATTGGCCGAATTACTCGCCGTGGATCGATGGACGACATGACTCCTCTGAGAGGTGACCGCCTGATAGAGCGGGGTCGGATTGTCCATTTCGCGGTGGTGTGAAGCGTAGGAAGACCCGGTATTATTATTATTATTGTTGTTGTTGCTGTTGACACTGAGACCTCTGTTGAATCCTCCACTGCTGGTGTAAGTCTGTTTTATATGAGCCGGACTTTTTGTAGGTGAGCTAGTGACATAATTGTGTGGATTCTGTGGCGGCAGAGAGTCTTGGCGACTATAAGTGTTTCGGGATAATGACATTGTTATGATCTGTTCCTTATACTGTCTATTATCAGATAGGTAGACGTATATCTTCTAAAAAAGTTAAAATCTTTTGTTGAAGAATCAATTCTAGAAGTCAATTATTAGCAGGTTGGTGACGAACTTTCTGGCAGTATAGTTAGAAATGTCGGAATTTCAAAATGATATCGTTTCGCTGCCTTAGTAGGCAATTTTATTACCTATAATTTAATTCACTATAAAATTTTTTGGAGTAATTTAAAAAGTTCAATTGTGGTGCAAGGATTGAATTGGTACCTCTGCAGGTTGACAAAAGACAATGAGTAATTGAACGAAATGGGAGAATTCTATGCTTCTTTCGTTGTGAGTATAGAAACCTCTTGCATTTAACAAGTATATGACTGTAATATACTATATGGAACGGTAGACAAATTTTATGTAACTCAGAGAACACGGAAGAGGAAGATAGGTATGTGGGTATACCTACAGCACTGCGCTCCACCATCCAATTAAAAAAACTCAAGTAAGTTACCATGACAACCGTATATCTATATTGTAATTCAGTGCAATCAATATGCCAACAACATGCTGCTTATTTTATGTTTCCTTTTTTATTCTGAAGCCCTTTGTTGAAAGAAAAATAACCCGCTAATTACATAATGCAATTTTCTAACGACATATAGCCAACGACAGTTTTATTATATCTCTTATATTATAGATATCTAGGTACAACTATAAAACTTGTTTATACTAAATTGGCAATAGTTGCAAAATAGGCTGGTGTACTTTTATTTATATTTATATTTTTTAATAAGTAATCATATTTAGGCAGATCAGTTTTCCAAGACAGTCACAATCAAATTCATACTGTCTTATATTTCTTGCATAAATTACAGAACAGCTGTATTCTGAAGTGTCAGCTTATTGAATTCTGTTTAAGAGGGAGAGATCATAAATACTCTGAATCCATATATGTAGCAATTGATTCGTTTGACTGCTTCATTATGCATAATAATTGTTGCATTCATGTACACAGCCATACCACCTACACAAGTCCTATTATAAAGTCATATAAAACTATTTTCATTTTGAGTTTCCCTTATATATTCCGTGAAATTTTATTCTTGGATAAACATTATTTATGGTCAAAGATTAGGTATATGCATATTGAAATATTTAAACGTTTTCTGGAATAAGGCGTTAATTCCTATTGAATCTTTCCATTCAGATACATTTACGATGTATACCTACTCGTAAATGTATTAATAGAATAAACACATAGGTACATTCAATTTTTGATTAATTATTGAACTTTCATATGGCTGATTCAGAATGGTACAACTACATTGCATATTGTTATGTTATCAGTATTATTTGCAGTACTATAACAGTAATAAAGTAGACAACAATATATTTACATGCATATAATGTTGACATTTGTCTATGAAACTCATATTTAACGCTTAGATCAATACGAAAAATATGATCTAATGTATCTACAAACACGCTACATACATTACAAATACATTATCTTCTAACCCCCCTGCATACCCATACAGGGCTCTTCTGTGTTCCCCTACTCAAGTGAGTATTAGCTCCTTCACCCCTCTCTCTCATAGTATTTATTGTTTGATTTGGAAGACAGAAAAATATGTCTATATTTAGTTAAATAAGAAAGTTAAGAAATATTGGTTAATTATAGGAAATGGACAATTTGCAACTAGCATTGTTTGTGCTTTTGTGTATATATTTGTATTTTTATGGTTTCTTTATTCTTAATATTATTCTTATTGTTTGCATTTTGAACTTTGAACTTTGACGAAACAATAATGAATTTTAGGTTGATATACAATTTATCGACTAAATATCAAATTAATAGAGCTACAAATCTAACTATTAAATTACATAATATTTTGAAATTCAACAATAAAAAATATTGAATAATTAAGGACTTTAGTAAGTAAAATCATGTAATTATTTAATTTGTATATATTGTAAACTAAATTGTGTACCACATTATATCTGAATTAGACAAATATTTCACTTATTTATATTGTGATTTCAAATATAGAGTAATGATGAGTAAACATCGAGCTGTTGACCTAATTTAATCCAAATTTTTTTATGTAAATGGGTAGACTAATAGTATAAGTAATACCTACATTTATTAACACCTATATATTACTCATACAGTTTGAACATACGTAAGGTGTCTGTGAAATATAATTTATTGCACGTTTATCCAAAACTGTTTTATTACATAAACTATTTAACTACTGTCATTTTTTCAAACATTATTCTAAAAAAGCTTCAAGTTAGCTGAATTGTGGTAGTATTATGTTACATATAGCATCGATAAGGGCTAAAACTCAATGTTGAATTACTCTATATGATTTAAAGAAAAGTTTTATAAATATATTAATCAATATTTTATCGAGGACAACCGAAAATCAGGACTGTGTTTATTCTTTGTGTGTACATACGTTTTTTATAATTGCCTAATTTTCATTGTATTTTGTATTTATTTTCTATTAAATTAATTTTTAAAATAATTTTTTATTATTATTTTTGTTTTGACTACTTATTAAAAATGAGGAAGAGTAGTGTAGCTTATTATATATTAAATTGTTACAAATCATATGCGAGAATTCTTCTTGAAAAATAGTGTCAGTTGGTCGAAAGAAAAATGTAGTACGTTTATTTTCAATTAGGCCTTCTGACTAAACTAACACTAAATGCCTAGTTGACAGTCCTGATTATCCCGTAGTCCTCGTAATTTATATTTTCCATATTATTTTAATTATCATTTAATATTTAATATTTTTTGTGTGTTCATATATGTATGGAGTTCATATTTTTCTAATAAATAGATTTTGATATTCACTTTAATATATTCGCTTAAAATTATTTTTGATTTTTTAATGAATGCGTAGTGAGATATGTGTTATAGGGCTAGGTAAAAAACATTGTCCATATAATAAAAATGATCATTAAATACGAAAAATATCTTACAACATTGTTATGGCATGTTTAAAAAACTAAAATATACTGGAAATATAATATAATATATAATATATATATATATACATAGAGTAAACGAATATGAATTTCATAATTTTACTTAAACATATATGCATATATCTAGTTTGCTTTGGTAAAGAAAGTCATCCTTGAGTTATTGATAACATTGTAAAAACATATCTAATAGAAAACTTTCATAATTATTTTAGAACTGGGTGTTTTAATGCGTTAAAAATAAACGCAGTTTAAAGATTAATTTATTTCAGATCATTTGTAAAACGCAATCACACTAAACTAAAAATATTAAAATATAAATATAAAAAATGAATACACTTGCATATCTTTTCATTGATTAAATATAAATAAATTTATCAAAATTTTCGTAATAAGCAAGAAATTCAGCAAATTGGGAAGCCATCCGTCTCATAAAGTAATTTAACACAGAGATTTTTCTCCGATCGATTATGTATGCAGTTTTATACTACTATTTTGTAACCCTAAAGCTTTTACAAAATAATGTTTAAAAAAATGACAACAGTAGAATAGTTTTAGATATACAGGCAATAATATTATTTACAGATAACATAGGCACGTATGTTAAAAATGTATGAAAATATACATTCGCTAATAAAAATATTTAATACTATTTTTTGTTAACCTACGAGTATTTACGTGACATTTTTTAAAATAAAACGATTTTATACGACGAAAATTTACAGCGCGATGTTTTTGAAAACAATAAGAGCGAAATTTCTGTGTTAAAATTTTTTATTATTAGTCTGTTGTAATTAAGACACAATGTATATTGTGTTAAATGAATATTGATATTTACCATTTTTTTAATATTGCATGAAGTCCAATCATAATGTGTTTAAATATGAAGCTGTTCAATCTATAATATATGTTTTAACACTTAAGTGTTTCTTTTGTTTTTAAGAAGTGAATGAAGGAGCTGACTATTCTAATATATTAATATTGTCATTATTTTATTAAAATGTATACATTAATTTTTAAAGACATAAGTAGGTATATTTTGAAAAAAGATATGTAAGTTGTCATTATTATTATGTTATTGTTTTGTTAATATTATACTCGTATTTTATAATATGTAATTATTTTCTGTTTTCTATTTTGTACTTTTTTAATACATAATGCCGATTTTTTAATGAAGATTCTCAACTCCAATATTTATTAATTACTGGCATTTAATTAAATATGCTTTGGTCGAATACAATTGTTAAACTGGATATATTAAAATGTAGCTTACTTTAACATTAATGATATACCATAATTCCTCTAATAAAGGATAATAAATGCTTAAAGTTCATTCTTGAGATAAAAATAAACGTATCCGATACGGAAGGAGGTACCCTACATATACTGTATAAACTGAATTTACTTAGTTGTTTAAGATTTGCAAACATTTTAAATTATTACGTTTATCAAAATTTGATTAAACTTCTTTGATTATCTTTAATTAGCCCTCTCTCTAATAATTGTCCCTCTCCAGTTAAGCGTATTCTACAATATTCACCAAAAAACGCACTAGGAAAATAATTTGGAAAATTATTAGGTAATTTGGAATGTTACATAGTATATATTCGGAATAATCACATAATACGGGATTATTAAAATATCATTTAATTTGAGTAAGATGACTGTTTCAACTTTTGATGACATTCTTTATTTTTAAAGAAAGTATGTCCCATTATAATGTTTCGAAAATGTAAAGATAACATTTCATGTATAAATTCTATAAAAGTTTATTCTTAGTAGATTTAAAGTTGTTTAAAGTATACCCGTTACAAAAATGTAAAGATAAAATTTCATGTATAAATTCTATAAAAGATTATTCTTACTAGATAAAAGTTGTTTAAAGTATACCCGTCCATTGAACATAGCTTTTGCTAGTTTAAATATATATTTCTATCAGGGTGACCTTTCGTTAATTTGTCGGTAGTTTTATAGTTATGTATATATATACATAGTTACATTTATGTATATAGGCAAACTATATAATAATAATAATAATAATAATAATAATAATAATAATAATAATAATAATAATAATAATAATAATAATAAAGGAAAACCAATACATGCCTGGGCATGCGCATAATTTGGTCTAAATATAAATTACTAGGTTGAGCAAGAAGACACGGTTATCATTTTAATTTTCCATTTTAAATATCTATCTATATGAGAGATTTCACATTAACTGTATAGGTATATTTACTTAAGGGTGCTTTCCAAGTGATTTCTTTGATTCAGTCATTCATTCTTTCATTTCGTATTCATGCCTCGACTATATATAAGGAAGTTGAGTCTTTGCATTTGGTTTCCGTCAAATTGTGGGATTCCATTGAGAAATTTCTTAAAAATATGACTTGGAATTGTATAAGACCTTTTCTTATTAATTGACACACTATCTACTTAAAGGCTCCAGCAGTAGATTGCTTCCTGTGGCGAATCTGTTCATATAAACTGGTTCCTGCTTATTATAATAATGCTATATTATTGTGTAATTAGTTTTCTGGGTGATTATACATATATATATATATAGGTTCATTTGCACCTAAAACTATATATTGTAGATGGTTATGGCTATATGAACAAAAATTATATTGTTATTATAATAAGATATTAAATTTAAAATAATATTTTCACATTTTGGATTATAAAAGATAAAATGATTGTTTTTAAGATAACTTTTTTTATTCTTAAAATTTAAATATAGTATATTGGAATTCTCATTTTCAATATTATGTCCAAATAAACAGAAACGTAAATCAAGCAAGGTCATTCGGCTTATTTAAAGTTATTCGAGTTTCATGGAGGGTAGGAAAGATTTACTATTTGTAAATATAATTACAAAGAGTAAAATTATGCACAGATAGGGTATAATATACTTGTTTTTAACAATGTAGTTATCTAATTATTGCAAATTATATGTAAATGAAAGAAGATTTAAGTAGTTAAGAAAGATTTTAAGAGTAGATATAATGCAAATATAGAATTATTGACAAAACTGTACATACTCAAAACTACTACTCAAATATTAGGAAAGAACATATTAGGGATGCGCATAATTTAGTGTTATAGTTAGCAGTACAGAAATTCTTTGAGTGCAACTTATTTAATTGCACAAAATGTTAGGAACATTTATTCGGTTGAAGACAAATTTAGCTTGAATTGAATAAATTGTATTTCCACTCGATCCAAGTTGATCTCTACGGCTATACATATCAGTATGACCGAAAAGTAGATACTGAGAATCGAGTCGGTATTGATTCTGTCATGGAATTACTTCAAGCGGTTTGGATTCTTCCCTTAATACCTGCCTATTTTTACGGGAGTTATTGTATAAAATGGTGTCCTCCCATATGAATTTGATATATTTAATATCTAATATATATTTAATAATAATTTTATAATATATTTAAAATTTAATTTGATATATTTATATATACACACTAAATTATACGAGCATGACTGATATTAGTTTTTAGAATTTCTGTATTTTAAGTACCTAATATAAATGTGACTGTAATAACTAATTTATCAAACAATATTCTAAAGTAAAAAAAAATGTTATGCCTAAATTGATTTACGCATTTAATTAACTGAATATTGTTCCGAAACTTCACCAACTACACAAACATGTTATAAGGGGCTCCCAGAAAGCACTAAGGCCAGAAACTTTGCCAAAGCTCTAAAATATGTTTCCTTTTGTTTTCGAATGGTTAATGTGAAATATAAATTTTCATTTTCATAACAGCTGCGCAATTTAGCACCTATACTAAGACAACAACTATTGACGACAACATGATTTTAAAACATTTATGGCAAACAAAATTATGAAAGTAAAAATCGATCACGATTTGAATTGATATTTTTGCAATAATTCCATAATTCGTTCAAACTAATGTCAGAACATTTTCATAACACCGTCGCTCGAACTCACAATGGAGGGCTAAATGTAAATATTTAAAGCGCCCTTTCGCTTTCAACGCTATAGGGAGTTTGATGCTTTTTAGTAAAAACAAATTATATGCTTATTATTCAAGGTGTAGTTTATAGGTATTACACAAATTATATTAATATACATATTATCTCGATTTCAATAAAATTCGAATTTAAATTCTTAACTTAACGATTCTGCTTAATTATATATGTTAAAGTTTAATTTCTCATTGAGGTATAGTTTTCCCTAGTCTTGATTATATCTGTGTAAAAATATAAACTTTTCAATATTATTCTATTATTTATTTGTACCGCTTTATAGTACACTTGCCTAGTAGGTATTTGCGATATGAGTGTTGTGATAATTGTCTATTTTTATAATACTTTTGCTAAAGACTAATACAGAAATGTTTCATCATTATTTTTAAAAATTTAGTCAAAAAGGTGTCTAAAATATCTTAAATGAAATTGGAAACAAATATTGAATAGAATTTTCATCGATTTTTACAAAGCTAGAGATAATATATATTACATTAATAAAATAATAGGACAATTAACTAAACTAAAATTAATAATATAATTTTATTACAATTAGAATTATTGTATTTTTTCAGATGTATGCGATGGGATTAAATACCATAATTATCAACTTAAGATTTTGAAGTCAAAAATTGATGGTGAAATCAGATTGTTTAATGTCATTTTTATGTTCTTCTATGACCCTAATTGCACTAATATATATATATATTTCCCCCATAGCTATGTAGGATGGTACATAATTATATGCAAAATACATACCATATATATCATCATTTGTAAAAAGAATAAAACACAAAAAATACAACAATTGACCTTTTAAAATTTGAGGTTCGAGGGGGAGGGCTGCATAGGGGCTTGCCATAGTTTTAATTATATATAAAACTGTCTTAAGTTTATTAGTATAAGCACATATATATTTGTTTTAATATTTAGATATAGGTATAGGTATCCTACTAATTACCAATATACATATATATGGTAGTAAACGTGTTAATGTAATATATATTATAATCGTCAGACAACATCTACTCTATGGACTAGTATTCTCATAAACTCGCTCGAGCAAGCTCCAAAAAAAACGAACCTACCACTAAAGAATAAAATATACATGTATGATCCTATATAATATATTCTTATAAGAATACGTTATTATATAATAAGTCTCCCTTTGACATTTGTATGAAAATACGGGCCTAATTGTAATCTCATATAATTTTGACTTATCACCTTGGATTAACTCAGTTTTATATAATTCTGTTTTATAATTGACATTTAGGCGGTATGCAAGTTTGCTTTTTTGTGTTCAAGGAAATGCTTTAAACTCGATGCAGGATCATCCCTTGAGACGTTTCAATTTATTATTATTTTGAATGTACCCCTCAAATTTTGAGGAGTTCCTTGAAATGCAATGTAATTTCAAGGAAATACTTTAATATGATAAAGAGACATTCTTCAATATTTTCGAGAAACTACTTGAGGAGTTCCTTGACTTCAATTTCTTCGAATTGAAGGAATCCGTTGAAATTATACAAAACATACATATACCTCCCTAAATTTCTTGAAATGAGTATTCACAGTCATTTACTCGCAGAAAATCATGGCTGAACTCAGCTAACATGGCTATAACCTATATCATAGAGTATATATGCTTAATTAAACAAGTACGTATTAAAAATGTACCTAATTACAGCTATGATCTATATCACTAACGAATATAAAATACTTTTTGTAAATACACATTGTTTTAAAAAGGATAATTACTCCGCTTATATTAAATTTATAAAAAAAAAATCATTTTAGAGACGTAAATTGCAATTTTTATATAATTATTGCCTATATGTTTTACTTCTAAGGTTCTTTTCTACACTTTAGATTATTAATATTTTATCTGTGTTATATACCTATATGTTTGGCATACTTAGCTTATTTATTAAATGTGTATACATGCAGTGTATATATATATACATTATACATATTACTATAGAAACTACTTTCTAAGCCAGGTGGAATTTCATTACAAATACATTGTCATTATATTATAAAATTAAACATGTATAACAATTTTTTTAATCAATGACAGAAGAATTACTATTTTTGTAGCAAAATTAAATATTTGTAACTTGAACTTATAGTAATATATTTAGAGTTTAGTCTTCACTTCTTCACTAGTCTAAAGTGCTTCACTTCTCA
Organism: Invenusta paracnida; assembly: GCA_036023295.1. Lineage (NCBI taxonomy): Eukaryota > Metazoa > Platyhelminthes > Proseriata > Coelogynoporidae > Invenusta > Invenusta paracnida. Next base: position 10,909 of record JAYRBW010046738.1, read on the forward strand.
ATCTCATAAAAACATTAATTTAGTTTAAATCCTATACCTATACTTATTCTGATTAACTTTTTACTTTACTTATTTTTTTCAATAAATGAAAAGCCAAAAGAAAACTATGGCATATGTATTTAAAACAACAACAAACATTTATTCTGTCTCTGCGAGTAGATATATTTAACTATTAGTATTGCTTCAGCTTGTTTGTAGGTGTCAAGAATCTTGACATATAAAATTTCTAGTAAATGTTGAGAATCATTTTCCACAAATCAAAAACTGCCAAAAATATTTTAATGCAGGAAATGCAAGGATAGTGAGATGCTTGATAATTGTGGTATAGTTGTGGCCGCAAGTGGCCACCACTACCAGCTGGCGATCCCGTATTTTAGCGTCCCAAATTATTTCCATTCAAATTTTGGTAAAAAATCTTTTGCTAAATAAACAAATAATAAATTCAAATATAAAAATTCAAAATAAAATGTT
>JAYRBW010046749.1:0-11379 GCA_036023295.1 Invenusta paracnida
CTCGAGTAGCGACGGATTTGGCAGATACGAGCCCTTGCTTTCTTGGAGACAATAGAGGAGTGTTCCTCCCATTTAAAATTGTTGCTCACTGTGATGCCAAGAAGATTGATAGTTTCTGAAAGATTAATTGTATTGTCACCAATTTTGAGGTTCAAAACTTATGCTCACTTACTTGTGTAGAAACTAAATGTATTTTTTATATCTAAAAATATTTGATAAAATAAATACATTTAGTTTCAACAAAAGAAATCGAAACCTGAATGTTTACCATGGTTGCTATAAATAACTTACATGCAGATAAACAAAGACCAATCTGATTAACCGCGGTATATATAAAGGAGATATAATTTATATATGATATCTTTTAAACTCATTTAAATCTATTTTCTAAATTAGGTATTTATTAATGCGCTTTATATATATAGATATTACCTACTTGATCAGATATATAACAATAACACAAAAATGCTGATTGAATTTCATTCAAGAATATAATTATAAGTAATTAAATTTCAATAACAAAATTAATCTACCCCTTGATGACTATTCCTTACTAATGACATGTTGACGACTTAAAATATTATCTATGACTTAGGTAAAAGACATTTGAAAAATTATAATCCAAGCTGAATTAAAAATATAACTTCAATTCATGGACAATTCTCTTGCTGGAAATTGTCGAATCATTCATTAGTTCTGATTATTTAAATTTATTATAACTGGCTATCTCTCTGTATAGGTACCTACTAAAATATCTGCTAAAAATCATATATCACGTGCAATGTGTTGATTATTTATAGTTTTCTTGTTTATAATTTGATGTATATGATTTTACCGCATATATTCTTTTATATAATTTCCTTTCAGACAACTATATAATATATCGTTGATTTCATATTTTTCAAATTCAAACTGGTGATATCCAGGATATTATAGCTTCAATACATAATTTAACTCGTTAAAAAATTATGTTTCTATATTTATACTACTGTCAAATTGTAAAAGTATTATATATTTCATATTAATAAAATTGTATAAATATTATGAAATGCCATACAGTATAAAATACACATGAGAAAATAGTCTAAAATTAAAATAAACAATCATTTTAAACATTCAATTCTTATTTATTGTACACTTATTGTACATGTATATAATAAATGTAATAATTACACTGTGAAGTTATTGTAGTATATTTTTTTACAAAATATGTTTTTTTAATAATTACTAATATGTTTTCAAATATTATTATCATTTTAAATTCATTTGCAATTCAATGCTTTTTACTGATGTTTAATTATGCTTTCGTCTACATAAAATTAAGCCCAATATTTTGATATTGAAATAAAGTTTGTATATCTTATTTTAGTCACAGTGAAAGAAGTCTAGGACTATAATATTTGTATATTTATAATCAAATTTTAATTATTTTGTAAATTTCATTATAAATGCCATAAATGCCATTCATTTATACACATATATTTTAGACCTACGTCAACGAAATCTTAAAGTTTACTCATCTATAATACAACATTTAGAATGTGTGGCATTCTTGGTATTCATTTTGCATATATTTTTTAATTCCTGCGAAATTTTCTTGACTTATATTGAAGTCATTTGAATGAGAATAATATTTAGAAATTCTGCACAGAAATGTGACCACATGCTTTATAAACAAGACTTGAAGAAGCTTCTAATATTACTTAAATAAAGCCTTCACATGCGCAATGAATTTGGAAGGAACACCATCACATAAATGTGTATAGCGTGCGGGAAGCAATTTGTGGACAATTATGGACAATAATTATCCAAACTGGGCACACGGAGATCTGCCCTTGTGCGAGTCAAGAAATACGTGAACTATAAATTATGAGAAATATGAACTGACATTTCAACCTTAGCACGCAGAAAATTGAAGAAGTTAGACTCGAAAGTATCGACGATATAGTATCCATAGTTCACGTTTACGTCAGTATTGTAGGTCTTGAATTTATTAATAATTACATGAAAATCTGAAGTTCGCGAGATATTCCAGTTCTTATAAAATTTTATTTTATTTTCTCTAAATATGTTACTTTGTAAAAATGTATACAACGAAAAAATTGAAATTACTTCTGAATTAGGGTTTATATGTAATATATAAAATATTAATATTAAAAATGTATAATTTGTATTAAAGTAGGATTATTTCCACAAGTTAAATTTAATAACTATGCCATAAAACTGAACTAGCTGTGAAACAGAATTTATCCACGACATCATATTTTACATTATTTTATGCAAAGTTTTAGCCTATTCTAATCCTAACAACATGAATTAAATGAAACTATTTTTACAGTTATTTTTAATTCTTGATTACAGGATAAATATATACTTAATTCAATTTCAATGTATATATCATCAAAGCACATTAAATGATGGCTTTAAAAATATAACAACCTGAAAGCCTGAGAAATTTTTATTAGACAAGCCAAGAACAAAAGTTTTAGCAATTAGCTTGAGAGATTCTAACAGCGCAAGTCATTAATGCTAAGGAGAATTATAGGCCTATCTTTGACTGCTGATAAATCAGGCTACAATGCATTTTTCAAAAGCTCATTTTTGTATCAGCGTAATCGCCAAGCGCTTTCGAAAAAAAATGTATCTATAAAATGTACATTTTAAAAGGTTTCCAGATACTTTGTTAAAAGGGGTCAATTTCGATGAAAATTTGTTTCTTCTACTTCTTATTTGAAAAAATTTAAACAATAACAACAGCGGCGAAAAATGAACGCCAAGAACGAAATCATTGTAATATCGTTGTGATGTTATTTATTGATTATTTTCATTTTAATGATTATGATTATGGATTGTTAAACGTTGTTATAGACGTTTAAAATGTAAAAATATTTAAATGTTAAATCCTAATTATGATTCATAATCAATTCTAATCTGACATAATGCAATAGTATCCTAAGCAATGAAAAAACATCACGACACTCCTCAAAAGCAAAAAAAGTTAAAATGATTTTGATCATATGAAGTTCATTTATTTAAGAAATTGATAAAAAAATTGTTACATTAGCGTTTACTTTAAAAAGTGCATATATAGCTGACGAACAAGTAACATATAATGTACCTATATCTGAACTGCAAAAGTTTAAGCTTTAAATGGGTTTTCTTTAATTAATTATCCCTGTGGTTTGGAAATTTTGATTTTGAGTTCTATTCTTGACTTTCATTTTTGCAAAGTTTCCGTTTAAATTTTGATTATAATTATTAAATAAAGTACTCAATAATGTACTTTAATTTGATTTATTGATTTATTAGCGATCGAAAATTGGTTTGTTCCCCTTAACACTAATAACTAGAATTGCGAGCATTTCTCATACAACTCTGACGTTCTTGATCATGGTTTGACTAAACTACAGCATCGTCTAATAATTACTCCATTGGCAATAAATACATTTTAATTAATGCAACTTGACACTCATAGAGTAATTAAACACAGAGGCCCATATTCAGAAGCAATTTAACTTAATTAATATATAATTAATTAATCAATATAATTACTCTATGTTGACACTTATGAATTTTAAATATAAAAGGAAGAATCTTATGTAAATATATTATTTAAATCATAGAGTAGTTATACATAGATTTCTTTTTACTTTTATTGATTCTATATGCAGTCTTATACTATTCGTCTACCTAAAAGCTTATGAAAAGAACTGTTTTAAAATTCACAGCAATTAAACCGTTTATGCAGTAAAACAGTTTTAGACACACAAGCAATAAATTATATAATCGGACAACTTGCTGTATATGTTAAAATTGTATGAATATATATGTTTGCTCCTAGAATTAATTTAATCAAAATTTTTAATACTTATACGTATAGTCTATCCGTTTACATCAAATTTATTAAAATAAAATGATGTTATATTGATAAAATTGTGCATATAAAATCAATAAGAGTCAAAACTATATGTTTAATTACTTTTTGATTTAAATTGTGAATTTTAATTATACAAATTCAAAAAATAATGTTACAGCAGAAGCAATCTATACAAATATACCTAACTAAAGTACAATACGATTAAACATGTGTCTTTGATATATTTCAACTAAGATTGAATTTTACCGTTTTGTGGTACACTATTTAAACACTATAAAATTTCGCATTCTCAAAATTATCAAATATGCACAGGCTGACAAAATACGGTAGTGGTGATGCGGACAATAATATTGAAACACCAACATTTAAAAACTTAAGATTACCGGGACTACGAATACGAATGGTGGATAACTTCAATCACTACATCAAATATTGGGGATTAGTGCTCAAAATTGCCTGGGCAAATGAACACGTTCCCCTCTTACTCAACATGGGTATCTTCGTGTTAATGGCCCAGTTTTCTCTGCTCTTGATAGTAATGAACGCATTTTCGTTCACGCTGAGGTTGCCACATATATTCCTTATAATTTTCTGTAGCCCCTTTGTCATCGTGATCGGTGTGAAAGCGATAGGACCTTACTGGAAAAAGATTAAGGATAAAGTACTGAAATTCTGTAATAAGAAGAGCAACCCTGAAACAAAGAATATTATGAATGCACAGGCTAAGAATCATGATACCCAGGTACGCAAGTTTATCAGTCAATTCATCACTTACACTGCTATAACGCACAACTTCATGAATGGTGTTGTTTTACTACTTGTTGTATTTATCACAGAAGACACTTACGATACAGAAAAGCGAACCGCTTTTTTTGGATTGCTTCTGTCATTTATGATATCTTTCATATTATCTCGAAATCCGGAACTAGTGCCTTGGAAATTAATGAAACTCTGTGCTGGTACTATTGCAATATTCATAGAAAGATTGCTTACCAATGATTTTTTATTCGGGTTTTTAAAGGTCTTCTTTCAAATTATCAAAGAAATTGTAGGTTTATCTTCGCTTATTGGAATATACATGTTCAACAATCTCATAATAGAGAACTACGTCGTCAAACTCGTATGTTTAATTGTGTTATCCGCTTGTTTCGCATATGCCATTATTTCGTCAGGTTTCCTTCCAGTTCTTGAACATGAACTAACTCAATTCTGTTCTAAGCTTGGTGTCTCACCAATTGAAGTTCTTTGCGTCCTCCTAAACACACAACTTTCACCCGTAGTGAGTGTCTTTATTACGCGATCACTCCTGAAACATCTACCAGAAACTGAATTACATACTATTGTTGTGTCGACATTTACAACGTCAATTCTTCTCTACGATCCAATCTATGACACAGCATTAACTTTCCGACACAACATCGTTTCAAGATTCATTATGACTCCTATTGTATTTCTAGTTACCAAAATTCTTCATCCAATAACAAAAGAGCGCTTGCATAGGAAGATTATTTATGAAGAAAAACTGGAAGTTTCCATCCGCGAGGGTTTGACGAATTACACCATATTCACAGGCAAAATTATCAGCTATGTTTTAGTGAGCTATATTGGGACTATGTACGCAGAACATGTCATTGTCCATATCCTCATCATGATCTGTGACATAGTTGACTGGCCAAAGGAACTGTTAACAATCGAGACTTTACTTGTCTGCATCTTTTATCCCGTCTGCGTGGGCATAATGGGGGTAACACAATGCGACTGTAAAACAGTATCTGAAATCTTCGCACACAAATTGCTCCACAATGCTGTGGATGGAGGGAAGTCACTCAACACATTGATCTCCAATCGATTCATTATCGACTGTTGGCAATTGCTAAACTTCACGATGATTAGCAAGGGAAACTATCGAGTGCTAATACCTCCAGTGGAGTACTACGAGAACTCCTGGTCGAAGCACTTCATGTTGGAGCAGCCGGTTGAACCACGCACCGAAATTATGATCTTCTACCTTATTAATTCGATCAATTCTGTGCCTTTCATAGCGGGATTGTCGGCGATGTACATTGCAGCAGCAAACGGGACAAAGGAGAATGCCTCGCGAGTGACGGTGAAAGCCTTTATCAGCTCTATACTTTGCAGTGTCGTCGCCGCCATGGTTATTGGCTTATTCTACGAAGACCGATTTGAGATACAATGCCTTGTGGAGGGCATTTCCAAGGTGACACAGTGTGAAACTCTGATCAAGTCCTATCTGGACCAGGAAACGCCAGTCGCTATAGGGATATGCCCTGCGATATCGGGAAGCATGACTGTTCCATTCACCTTTGATGTTGCTTCACTCATCGGCACGTGAATTCTCTATCTTTCGAAACTCATGACCTTCATTTCTTAATTTTTGTGAGAAATTAATTAGTTGAAACACTTTTAAAATGTTAGTGTTTAATTAAGGTATTGACACTTTTTACCTTGTTTGTATAAGTTTGTTTGATAGTTTAAAAATATAAAATCATGTGTGTTTATTTTTTATAAAATATATTATATATTTATAAAAATTATTGTTGTGGATTATGTATATTTTTATTGAGCGTCATTAACTAAAAGTAATATTATAAAAATATAAAATAGGTACTTTTTTTAAATAACATGACCACAAGCATTTAAAGTATTCCCTGGTAAATTTATAATTAGATATAGAAAACAAATAGCACTCAATCACTAATACCTTTTGAGTAGTACATTTATCTCTAATTTTTAAAAAAATGTCGCTTTTACTCATATAAGCGACGCAAAAGTGGATATGTACTTAGTTTTTACAGAGAGCATCTTTACATATTAAGGTTATATGCGATCCAATAATATTACAGTATGATACATGATACTCACGCACAGTGGGTCAATCTCTTATCTTGATTATTGTATGCAGTTTGATAAAGCCATTTATTATTCTAAATATGAGTAAAATAATGCTTTAATAAAACTGAGAAATAACTTTAGGCATTGCATAAAAGTTTGAAGTATATATATGCAACTTATTATATTTTATATAAACTTGTTTTTGATAAAATTTACTAAGTAAAGTTATTCGGTCTTAAAATTGTTATAACTACTTATTTCTTACCCATTTTGCATAGAAAAATTTTACGGAATTAAAAATTTGTATTGACAACAATTTATAATGAAATGCATATAATATCATTAATTTAGTTACAACTTTGCCTTTCAATATGTTTTTCTTGTACGGAGAATTATTAGTACAAATTTCCGAATATAATAGATGATACCTACATAGGGATAGTATTCATTAAAAGGCTCATTTTTATTCTTTTTATTTATACTTAGTCATCAAATGCTTATGAAGAAGTTGAAACAAAAATTCACTTTATGAATAATGAACCAACATTAATATCTCATTGAGAGGCTGGTTTCTATTTCATTCCGTAAATAAAAATATTTTAATCACTCTTAATGAATGAAATTTTACGATTTATATCGAAGTCAACTTTTCTCGCCTTTATAAAACAATCCCCACTCGTATATCAGTTACCGTATACGAAATATATGCCCACGTTTGCATTTACAAAAATGAAATAATTTCATTTTTAATACAAAGTTAAGCGTAATTATTCTTTATACTGCTATACCATCTCACTTAATCAATATCATTAGACACATAAGCAATGGTAAAAGTAGTGCAACAGTCTTACTTCATAATGTGTTTCAAAATTGATCGTAGATATAAAGGGAAAATAAAATTACACATAATTTAGAAAACCATATAAGATTGTAAAATTTTATTGTAGGATAGATCATAATCCAAAAGTTATATTATATTAAATACACAAAGTTCTTTACCAACGTTACATTTACATATTTGTTGTGTCAACCAAGTCATATTGTGTTACTCTACATTTCTATCGTATATTATCCTATACCTTGCGTTGTGTTATAAATATTGATTACATATTGTACAATTAAGTAAATCAGACACTGACAGAGAGCGACATTATTAAGAAAATATAAGTTATGAACACTCCAGCTCAACAAATGTTCCGTCATACATAAAGGGGATAGAATAATGCGATATCATTCTCTACATACACCCCACCTTGAGTCTATACGACTCTAAATCATTACAAATGCAATAGAAAAAGTTAGATAAGCAAAAAAATCATTAGCGGGTGAGCTTAAAGTGAGGCTAAGGGGTATAACTGACTTGTATTACGTCTAACAAATTTCCCACTGCAAATAACAACGGCGGCTCTCGGAAAGCCATCTCGATCAAGAAACGACAATTTGATCCTCCTATAAGGCACGATTCTTGATTGCTACAGATTTGGGATCAACAATAACGGTATCACCAGTTTGAGGGTATTGGTCTCCTCCTTTATTCTTTCTTTTATGCTAAACACGTAGTTGTATCAGGTATTCCGACTTCCATCTCTTCCATATGCTGTCCAAAAGAGGAGTTTGTTGTTTGTAACCATGACGCAATCACTCCGGCTTGGATCCTTCATCCAATGATATTTGACTACCTTCCAAAATGTCAATTGGTCTCAATGGTTGCGGGTCATTTGGAAGATCCCCAACATATGTGAGAGGACAACAATTGATAGATGCTTCCACTTCAGCAAGCGAAGTTCTAATTACCTCAAAGGAGACTTTATGTGGTCCGAAGATTCTTTTAAGTGGGGTTTCCCTGTCCTTATAAGGAGTTCACACAAACCTCCCTAATGAGGACTATATTCAGAAGTAAATCTCCAAATGACTTAACTCCTTCCAGAGCTTCCTTGGCCGCCTTGAAAGTTTTCGAGTTGCCAGAGACCATAATGCTAACCGTTCCATATTTTGCTCTCAATCTTCTGTACGCTAAAAGGAAACTTTCTGTTTTCAAATCAGGACAAAGTTCCAAAGCAACTGCGCGAACGGTAGTCCATGTAAAGAATAGTAGATAGCATTTGGTAGAAAAAATGGTCCGGTATGGGACATCCGGTAATTTCAAAGGGGCGTCTTTCTTTAATTCTGAGAATCGACCAAGGTTTTTGTTCTTGAACATACGATTTGACATTGTGACGACAACATATTATTATACAATTTCGCAAAGCCAATTTGACAATTTGTCTTCACTTTATGGGCCAATATGTTTGTCTGACTCCAGCATGACAGAGACAGTCATGAGTATCCAAGATGACGAGTCTAGTGAGATGTGAATCTGCCGATAACACAATGAGAGGGTCAAAATTTATTCTTTCCTGAGATATCAGGCATCCATCATTATTCACAAAAATCTTCAGGTTGTGAAGTTTTGAGCGACAGGAAGAAATGTCACCTTTGTTGAGAGTAATGAACTTCTCTGGATAGGCTATTCTTTGATCAATTATAATCAGTCTTTATTTAGCTTCACGCATCTCACAAAGAGACAAACTGCCAACATGATGAAGTTTTACTTCTTTGAGAATAAATTCAGAAAACGATTGACTGTGCGCATGAGGTTGGAAAACACTCGTAGTGCCTTATTTAAAGTAGAGTACTTTGAGATATCAAACCGAAATTTTTCTCCGAAATAGTCATAGCGGTGTGGGAGTTTTTTAAGAGCTCATCGTTATATAAGTCTTCAGTGCATCCACTAGAATCAGTATATGCAGGACTTCGTTGATAGGCTATTGTGTTTCATCTTTAGTCAACCATGATTCAACCACAATTCCTGATAACAATGACCGAAGGAAATTGATATTTTAGCTTGATCCGCTGGATTTTCTTTTCTAGAACAATGTGCACATTCCGCTGAAGTAGGTGAAGCTTGAACTTCTTTGATTCTATTGTAGTCCAATGGCTTGAATTTTCTGGATTCTCCCTTGATCCAATGAATAACGATTGTTGAATAAGTCCAGCAAATTAACCTTGCATCCAAATTCAATGCAGTAAGAGTAGGTGATAGTAGACGACTTCCTATGACACATCCCATGAGTTCCAATAGAGGTATAATGTCATTCTTTTCACAGGAACCATGAGTCATGTTTAGCTGATTATTAAACTAACCTCAAGGTGACCATTGAAAAAATACTCTTGTAGTATACACATGCTGCATATGCCTGTTCACTAGCATAGTAAAACACATTAACTTCAACTATCACGGGTTTAATACTAAAATAACATCTTTGAATATTGACTTCTTTGAGATTTTCAAGGTTTTTCAAAAGTGTAAGAGAGTTTAGTTTTCGTTTCTTCTGTAAGGGTTTCATCTCAGTCAACGCCATTGGCCCAAAGTTGCTTCAGTAATAGTTTTAGGGATAAGGCAATTGACCCAATCATCCCTAGAGGATCAAAAAGACTGCTAAATATGGATAATATCTTACGCTTTGTAGCGTTACAGCAATTTAAGTAATGATTTCCCTAGGAAATACAAAAGTTATCGCTATCCAAGTTCCAAGGTATACCAAAAATCTTGAATGTTCCATGACATGACACTGATATTTCATCACCAAACTTAGCAGAGAGTTCTGAAGAATTGGAAATTCATTTGTCAAGAGTCGAAGACCATTTCGCATGATTGTAGTTGCCGTTCGAATTTTTAATACTCCTTCATCAGCGCAGTGTCAGTGCCCAATAACAAATCATCGACATACAAATTATCCATCATTTCAAGACCAAAAGAGTTGTCTAAGGACAATAAGTGGTGACGAATAGTACCATTGAGCAAAAAAGGTGCATAAGAAATACAAAAAAACAAATCCTTTTGTAAGAAAATTCAAAATTGTATGGTACGTCACCGTCACAATGTCAAATCCTATTATATAAATTTTTTAAATGATACCAATGATTTGATGGGAGATAACAATGTAGACCTCTAATTAGTTATCAGATTTTTTTTTATAAATAAAAATGTAATAATTATTTAGATAATAGAAACATTATACACTTCTTTATTCGGCAAAATGAAAATACTGTTCACATTTCTTTAAAAATTGTGTATCTATTTTAAAAATGTAAACAGTCAACGCAAATAAGAAAGGGGTTAGGGTTTAAATATTTTTTGCTTAATTAATATAAGTTAAGATTAATAAATATGTGCAATAACATATGCATAATAAATATTAAATTACATTGTACTCATTATATTTAATTATTAAAAAAAAAATTTGATTTGAAAATGTCTAGAATTATAATGAACTCTGTTTATATACCTTCTTTTCTCTATTAATATTTTAACAATATTAGGAGATAAATCTAAACATTATCTTTAGTTTTATTTTCTGCATCATTGAACTATATATTTAAAGAAAGTATTGAATGTACAGTTCTTTAAGAATGTCATGCGATAATTTTCTTCTTCTGACTGATTCTTATAAGGTATGACAATTATTAATATGGGTTTAAAATATATTTATAATAAATTTTTGAAGTGTCTATTGGGTAACAGCCCAGGGCATACCTGGGACAAGTCGTACCCACATTTTTTACATGTAAATGTATAGAAAAATACGTAATAAACTTACGATAAACTT
>JAYRBW010046760.1:0-11378 GCA_036023295.1 Invenusta paracnida
TTTATATTAAAAACGGAGAAGAGATTAAAAAATCTGAAGCAGTCGTCTGCATTGCTGGTTACGATACTATCAAAATGAAACCAAAGCATTTTAAATGATCCGTATATTTTTCTCTTCGCTATAGTACAAGTAATTCCCTTAACATTCACTTTTTCTTCTCATACACCACAATATAATTTAATTACGTCATAATTTTCTTATTGAATTTATATGTTGACCATTTTTCCTTTTTCAATGCCTTTACTCTCATCATTTTGATTTAATATTTCATTATTGTTAATAAGTTTGTCCACTATTTAACTTTCTAATACGAATAATTGTGGCCGTACAGTGAAATTAATTCTACAAATTACTATATGTTTATGTTAATACCTGCTATGGTTAAACAAATATCTGTTGATGTCATAGATATAAGAATAATTTAAATAAAGTATAGTTAACTCTATGGTTAATAGTTTTTAAGGTTAATCTATATTTATGGTTGACCATAGAAATTAATCAATATATACATAGAATGGCAATCTAAAATATTTCCATTTAAAATGTTGTGCATTTTGAGTTTATTAATATTATTTATTAATAACATATTATTAAAAACAAATGAAGTACATGCCAACTCAATTGCATATTATTATATAAAAATATATCAATGCTGTATTTTTACTAGTCTTTTATATTGTAGTAATTAATAATTTATTAAAGATCTATCTTTTTGACCACAACCTTACCTCTTCAAATTGTAACGCAATTTTTTTCAGATAGCCAATCTACGTTTATGAAGTATCTGCTAACTCATTTACATATTATTATAGAAAAAAATGTATTTAAAAGTATATCAGTATAGTTCTTTTTATCATTCTTTTTATGGCGGTAATTAAAAATCTGGATATAATCTTTATTTTTGACCACAAACATAAATTTCTTCAAATTGCTACGTCATATTTTCAGATAGTCAATCTATGTATATAAAGTAAATCAAATATCTACGTGGTTGACGTTCAATGATATTGATTGAATTTTGATTATTGTTTTGCTTGAATTCTTTTGAATTACGATTTGTGATTAGCTTAGCAGTATTAAGCTTAAATTAGTAGCTTATTTGACTTTTTGGTGTATACATATAAGGAAATTACTGGAAGTTGAAGGAATATTTTCAATTTTAAAGCGAATTTTCATATAAATAACAGTTTAAAGTAATTATAACCATATTGAAAATCCTGAGTTAATGTAATCTCTCGACGGTAAAGGAAAACTTGAGGAAGGAATGCGATTTAGATGAGAAATTAGTGAATTATATATAATGCGGACTAAAATGTTAACGAATGATGTTATAAATATTAAATAAATTACTTCTATAAATATGTAATATTTGTTTATATTCCGTAATTTGTGTGAATAGTCAGCTAGATAGGAATCTTAATCACTAGACCGTAATATGTCAGTACTATGAACGCAAAAGGGAGCTTTGAAATATTTATAATAAACAAATAATTCATAAAAATTCATAATTCTTAAATTATAATAATGAAATAGGCAATGTTTTTAGTTAAAATCATTACGTATTTAAAAATTTCGTTTAAATTCTTAATTAAAAAAAATCTTAAACAGATTTTATCAAGGATTTTGACTTACTATTTCATCACATTACTATCATAATATGATGAGACTCACTTTTAACGCGGATGATTACGAGAGAGGTGTCATTCCCGAGGACATTCACGGCCAAACAGGAGTACACACCCCGGTCGCCCACCACTACATTGTCGATGACAAGGGTATCGTGGCCGGCCGTGTGATTCTCGAAGCGAACGCCGACCCGGGGGGTCCAGCTCGCGTTGTTCTTGAGCCAGACGACAGTGTTGTCACGTATGGGCGGATAAGCAGAGACCTGACAGCTCACAACTACCTTCTTGCCTTCCTCTACCCGCTGGGACTTGGTGAACTTAGTCAAGATAGGCGCGCCTGGCATGTGGCGGTGGGGTGATAGGAAATAGATTAAACGCAGCCAGACATTATCACGGCGGTGTCAGACAGAATCATAGTTACAAAAATGTATTTTAATACTATCACAGGGTTTTGGCATTTTTATTATTATTTCTATTTCTACTTATTTCCATTAATTTCCTAGGATTTTCACATTTCTCCACTTAAAATAATTTTAAAAATTATAATACATTATAAGTTTATTTAGAGCTAAAGAAAACATCAATAATACCTATATAAATAATAATATGCACAGAATGTTTGTCCAAGGGGCCAAAGGCAGGTGGCCTGATCGAGTAGTTCCCCAATAAATTTAAATTATATTTATTAGGTATATATTAGGAATTTGTATCTAATGTATAAAAGAAATAAAAGCACATTTTAACTGAATTCGAAAATTATAATAGGTAGGTAAATAGCAGACATTTCTAACAAAATGCATCAATTGCCTGACATTAATTGTTGAGCATGATATAGCATAGTGTAATGCATAGAGTAATAATCCAAAGAGAGTTCACTTAGCTCATTTGAATGTATACATCTATCAAACTTTACAGACAGGTTAATTCGACCATGTAGATTTCGAATTTAATTTAAAAAATCGCCTTCCTGATTTATGGTAAGGGAGGTAACATACTACTTTATTCCCATGAAAAATATTTAGTATGTAATATATTTTTAATAAAAATCCATTTTCAATAAAATTTAAATAAGTAACTCAAATCAAAACAAAAATAGTTAAAATAATTATTTAACAACACAGGCTATAAAATAGTAATAATAACGTAATATAAAACCATAAATGTTTGGTCCACACTATGAAGAATATAGGATTGTAAAGAAGGTTCACTCTTTTGATTTAAGCGGGAAATCCACCATTTTGAAACTGCACCAAAAATATAGAAGTGTGCATCAGAATGTCAGCTACAATAATATGTCATTTATAGGAGTATAGCTTAAATAATAAAAAAGCTTTTCGATAGCGGCAAATTTTGGTATGTATAGGTAGCCTATATTATACGGGCACTTTATTTCGTATTCCTACGGCTATTTGACGCTATCGATTTTTTTAATTATTCAAGCTACACTCTTATAAATTACATATTATATTCGATCTGTAGCTCTTATTCAGGCATACATTTCTATAATTTTACTTTGAATATCATGTATATTTGCCCATTTGAAAATCGATCTTTTATACTGTTTTAGAAAGTAAATTACCATCGCATTGATGGGAATATAAAATGGCGAACATTTAATATCTAAACAAACATATCCTACGCTTTTAACCGAGTGTATTTTCTTTGTATCATTACTCTATGGTGTAATGATTATATGTATAAATTACAACTGTGCTTTGAGAAAGAATAAATACTTAGTTAATCATTCTGAGATAATACCAGGATTAAGATTATTTTATAATCCGATCGAATATAGTTATATTATAAAGTGTTGTGGGTAATTTTGAAATGCAACAACATGTGAATTTTATCAGATTTATCAACAACACATTTTACCAGATTTGAAAATTGACTGTTAAGAAAATTTGTTAAATGTGATCAAGTCCTATAAAAAAGTTAATTAAAATTTCCAAAACATTTAATAGTTGTATAAGATAGCGAAATTGTTTGATAAAGCTAGAAATCGATCAAAATTGAAATTATGTTTTAATAATAGACTTTGAGCGCGCGCTTTCTCAGTTTAGTAAATCGATGAGCGTTTTCCAAAGGTGAAATCATTATAGGAACGTTATTTTTGTCAGGAATCATTAAATTTTTGGAATGAACGATTCTTTATCTCTCTTTCATTTAAAATGAAGAATTAAAACCAAAGACATATTTTAAAACAAATCGATACAAATTCAATAATTTAAATAGAGCAGTAAATACATTACACAAACTGAAAAGTAAATATTATTCATGCAAATGATTTTCTTCTAAGCACAAACTAACAATTTCATTGTTATATAAGTTCAAATTTAATTTCACGCTTCAATTTAGACACGGGCCACGCGAGGCGTGCTGTGCCGGAAACGGGATACGTTACGTAATTAATTTCTATATTAACGCTGAATGATTCCGACTTTTGCATAGACTATTCATAAAGAGCGACATTGGAATCGCTAATGATTATACTTTTGGGAAACGCTCTTTTAATGGTTGAACATATTTTAAATAATAATGAACAAATGAAGTCAATGTGTTTATTATAATGTATAAAAAGAATACTAATTTCATACAGTTAAACGTGGGAATGTATACATTGAAAACTAAAGGTGACAGAGGGGTAGACAGAGTGTGATTGTGCTGACATCAGTCTTTCTATTGAGAACGATAATAAACAAAGCATCAGTCACAGCAGGATTTACCATAGGTACCCCACCTTATAAGTCATATCAAAGTATGTATTACTTCGTATGAAACAAAATAATTAATAAGGCTACTACCATACTTATAAGATGGTAGAACAGTCAGTAAACCGTCAGTCAGGACCCGATGTAGGAAATTCAACTGAACTCACTGTGTATATAAGCGACTCCAGCGACGTTCTCTCCAGATATGATGTTGCAGAAGCAGGTGTATTTTCCAACCCATCCCGGATCGGGTGCTGGCATACGTGTGGAGAAGGAAAGGAAGGATGAGGAAGTTAATTAAACTGTGATCGCCAAGTGTTCACATTTGGTAATCATGGGAAAATTGGTATATTATAGAATAATATTAAAGTTCAAATTTAGACAAAAAGAATAGAGACGGATATAACCAAGCAATAATAACAATAAAAACTAGTAAAATACCCATTATGCAATAACGTGGCCATTATGCCTTTAAAACGTTTTTAAGACGCTATTATTTTCAAAAATAAGACATTGAATAAAAAAAAAATTGAGACGAAATACCAAATATTATAAGCAGTTAAGATTTGATCCACATTATAACTTTTTTGCATCAAATTTATTCATCCTATTGACATATTACTTATTATCGATATTTGTTGAAACTTTGGTTAAAATAGATTTAATTCCACTTCTATAGTGATTAAATTTTAGTAGGTATATGACGATTAGTTTTGACATTTTAAAAACTTAAAACAATGGAATAGATTTGACGTCACTGTTTTAACAAATTCATTGTGAAGTCTTCTTGAAATTTGTTTTCCAAGTCAGAAAAAAAGCTAATCTAACCTAATTGTTTGTATCTGTATTTTGGAAACAAATGATTATTTTCCATTCATTTTAAAGCACTAGAAGTGGAAAAAATGTTGCTAATAATATTTCAGGTGCAAGAAATAACATTTATAGTGATATAATAATATAAAATAAATAAATACATTATAGTAGCCCATAGGGCCGGGCCAGATGCACATATGCACACATTCTACTTCATTGAAAGTTACAAAAAATTATAAAAGAATAACTAAATGTCGAATTAAATCATGATAGTATAAGTCGAATTTAACATATTAAGCTGTTACATAATTAAACGATGTCAGTAGATTTATGTGAAGAAAAATAAAATATAAAGTAAAAAATAGAGCAGATTCAATAAATATAAGAATTATTTAAAAATATATATCTATAATTTAGGATTATTGCAGAGTATAATAAATATCTGGAATTTTAGATTTATTCAACAGCATTTGTAGAAAATACACATACTAATTTAATACATAGATCTCAATCTGCTTCATAGAAAATAAAAATCGATTGTCTTTCGACGGAATTCTTCATGTCAATTTCAATTAAATTATTGTTAGTTCACAGAAGACCTATTCTGGAGTAACAGCTAATTCGAAACTATATCAAATACAACATGCTATGCCAAAACGTTTACATTTTAAAAGAAAATATATTATTTTAATTTTGCGTGATTTAACTAATATGTATCTTGCGAATAAAAGTACTCGCATCTTCGCATAAGCACTAAAAATGATCAGAAATACTTTTTAAATTAAATAATTTAATGTGGCTCTAAATCATAGAGTACTTTCTTATATTCTTGCCTTTCGTTAAAATAATTGAAATGTTTAACCTGTTTCTGAATTACCTTATACATTTGTATCTTTAATGATACAGCTAATAATATAGTTAATTTAAATAAACTATTAATATATGGATAATAGAAATTAGTCAAATAATCTAATTATAATCTTTGCAATTTACGCGTGAATAAATTGTCTAAGGCATCGTGTTCTTTTAATCAAGAATAAAAATTACCATTAATTTTCAGAGATAAGTATTTCAGGAAAAACAGTCTGTACTGTTTTTTCTATACTATAAGAGAAAATAATACAATATATTACCTATATACGATATTAGTTATATGATTAACCAAACAGATCAACAATTAGATTATATAATATACAGCTATATCACGTAAGTTTATCTTACAAATACAGAAGGTAATATATGCATTTTAATTTCAGAGATAAATATCTGTTGCAGAATATATTTTCTATTAAACGAAAATATTTTAACACAAAAATCACCAACTTGAATCGAAAAAAAATTAAACAAGATATATTAAGGAATGATCTTTCATATTAAATTATTTTCTTGTATATGCAAGCTATGAATCGAATTTATCTCAAACTTAGTTGATTAATATGTAATATTTGTTTTCATAGCTAAAAGACATGAAGTTATAAGTGCAATATTTCATGCTACTTTGGTGTAGCAATTTAATACACAAATATATCAACATAATATAAACTGTATTGTCTTTATACAACTTAGGTGAGTCTACTCAAATTTTTATAATAAAAATAATAATGACATTATATGTTTAATATAACAAACATAATTTAATCTAACAAAGTGTACATTTTTATTAACTTACATTTATTATAAAAAAATTTGCCAAAGTTTATTCTACAAAACGAAATGGAAAATTTGACTAAATTGGAGATTTATTACAAACAAATTATTATATTAAACTATATCAATACTGTGTAAATATTATACAAATGTTTAGTATCTAAATATCTCAATCAAAACTACTTTCAAATATACAAATATTATATATATATATTAATTGAGAGATTTAGATATTAAACACTTGCATAATATTTTATAGTCATGTATGTTTATCAAATTAGTTTAAAGGCTTATATTTCTATTGTATTTTTCTTGATCTAATGTTAATGAGTAATTTCATCGTGTGTTTTGTATTATAGGTGCATTATGCATAAATACGGGAATTAACTAAATCGATTTTGATACTGCATTAAAAACTAGGAGCGTATATGTCCCAATATATAGTTCTATATACTTATACATAATGTATCCATCCCAGAAAAGGTTCAGCTACCTATATTCCTAGTCTGATTTGAAAGAAGCACATATATTTTACAATACTGAGAAGAGAGGGGAAGGAAACAACTAGGTACTCGAGAGAGCTTACTTTCTCTATTTTATAGACATATATTATGTGATGTGCCTACATACTTAGCTACCTTGATAAATTCCAGCTAAAAGAAGGAAAAGGTAAAACGTTTCTACCATAAAACTCGATGCAACGTTAGATGTATCGATTTTGATCAACATTGTATAGTAGTTGGTTTATATATAGATGTAGTTAGGTATTCCACATTATAGCTTTATCAGTTAACTGTGAGGTTGTGAGTAGACGAGTGACTGATAAATTTGTGAAATAACGAGTCGACATACCTACAACGAAGTGGACACTACCAATAATAGAGGAATATTAATTTCTTAAAATGTAACTGTAAAATTAATCATTAACACCGAATAAAACCCAACATGTAGCATTGGAAGTTGAATTAAGTTCTATATTTATAGTTATGCCCTACTTTTTCATATATTTTTTAAATAAATTTTCTAATTTATATCATATTACACTCGTATATTCGAAATGTATATACAGGATTTTAGACACTTTATCGATTTGTGTAAATAAAGTTAAATGGTATCGTAGTTGAATCCTATCCTATCTTTGGTCATTAAAAATTCCGGTAAATTATAATACAAAACAAACTTACTTTGGTAATTCACATTATATAAACATTATAATCTTTATGAAATAGTTAAATCAAAAAGAATAATATATTCATATACACTGTCGTTATTACAAATTTACAGCTTTACAACGAAAGCTCACTAAAAGGAATGCATTTATCTACAATAAGTAAATGGACTCAGAAGGAAGTCTAACTATAAAATAATATGGTAAAATAAAGTCAACTCTATTGAAAAAAATAGAGTTGACTGTCAGTAGTTAACTGTCATTTATGCCTATCAATCAACATTATGAGATAAATTTGTATTCTATAAAAAACCTTACTTTTATTAAATAGATATTGGAACAATGAACTCGGTTATGCCGATTATTATTAATTTACTGAATAAATATTATTAGAGATCGTCATTAAATAATATACAGGTATTATACTTTTACTTGCAAGTCACATAGAAATAATATAAAATTGCTGTATTTCCAATAAAAAGAATATATAGCAACTTATTTTGATATTTCGTAACATATCAGGTTTTTTATATTGTTATAGTGTACAAAAGATATTTGAAGAAAAGTATGCATCAATTATTTAAAATGTCTAGATTCATCAGAAATTCAATAGAAATATCACAAGTCAGATAAAAACGGAAAACTGTGATTTCGAATAGCTTACGTAAGAATACATAACGGATATAAAGTGCTTAGGAATGTTTATATCTATCCAACATATATAAGGTACTCAGACAAAGCAGGCAGTGTGCGATTGTAAAGAAAATTTGTTTCTGGCTTCAAATAAACTTTAATAATTATACAGATATTGCCATACATAGTATGATATTTAATAAAATAGTTTATAATTAAAAAAACGTCAATAAGTAATCGTTTTATTTTTAACGTAAGGATAAAATAACATCGATATATAAAGTCAGTTAAATGATAAGAAACGACACGAAATGTCTAATGCAGTAACCGTACAACTATTTACATTAAAAATAATTTTAAATAATAATAAAATAAGTTATATTTACGATTTTTTGAAAAGTAATTATCCATGTTTTGGCATATACATACCTACGCATAATCTAATTAAAAAAATATTATATATTAATTTAAGTTTATATAATTTAAAGAATGTACCTACTATATTCACAATATTATTGCGGTTATAACAACAACAAAAATCTTACTGCTTGACATTCGAGCAGTCAATTTAAACAGAATATATTAACAACAAATATATAAATATATGAATTAATAATTTAATAAATTTTTACTCCACTGCAGTAGCAATGAAAATAAATCTTATTTTCGACCATAGCATCGATTTAGAATACTGAAATGTTAACTTGAGCTTGCAAGAGACGTAACTAAAAAACGATATTTATAGGAATAGAAAATTACACAAACCGACATTACAGATATACAAAAATCCAGGAAATTATTATAAAATGCTACTAAATTGTGTGTTTTTAAATTGGATAAAGAATTGAAGGTTTTTTATTGTCGGTTAAAAATTAAAGGCTTTTAAGGCTAGTTTTAAAATTCAACGATTTACAAGATGAGTGAGTATAAACTCTGCATCTAAAACCCACACCATCACTCACGAGGCTCGCGTATCCTCAGATAGTTCCACATCTTGCGGTCCTCAGCAGCTATTCGATTGACACTTTCATAAAGAAGTGGTTGCTTCTTGACTAAGCCCCCCTCCCACTGAATGACCAGAGAGTCGACAGGGTTCGTCTTGCCTACTTCACAGGCACACGCCAACTCGATCGTCTGGTCCTTCATCACCTCCGCTTTGTGGAACTCCTGGTTCCCCACCTTTTCGGGTAGGCTGGTCACATTTACCGTCGTGTTCACCACATCAGAAACTGTTTCAAAGTTCACATAGAGGAGAGAAAGGAGGAGACAATAGGACTATTCAATACAGGATATCGATAGTAAAAGGAGACCAGAACTGGATTAAACACAACAACAAACATATTTCAGTGTATTATAACCACATCATTAATAAGGGTAAATAATCTATTAAAATAAAAAAAATAAAAGTACAAAAAATGCAAATAGAAACACATATTGTATGGATCGGAGTTATTTATAAACATTACATACATATAAATTCAGACTAGGCTGTTCATAAAGTCTGGACTAGAGAAATTTAATTGATTCGCTTGCTCATCAAGAAGCGAATCTGTCTATATAATCCACAGTGTAAGTATAGTTTTAATAGCGTAGAGTTTTAATTTTTCACTAACAAGTAAACTGTAATTAATAATATAGTGGATAAATTTTAATTTCTTTGTTTTTTCAAGTTTCTTTTAAAAGAGTCAACTTTGATTCCCTTTTGCAAAGAGGAAAATGTTTTGATTTTACGAAATGATAAATGATAAAAATGATTAAATTTTCTATGTGTGGCACCTCTTTTGTGTTTAACACATGACTTTTTGCTCCTAATTCTTTTCATACAGGGAGAGGTTGCCTCTTTATAGTCAGTATACTATCAACTTACTTAAATACATATATTATACTCAATTAAATTACCATATATGTTAAAAAATTATTATTGTGAATTTGTTACGCATGATTAATCTAGCTGCATTATAATTTAATTATAGAATATGATTATTATAATAATTATTTAAATCATAAATATTCCCGACTATCATATAAATAGAATCTGTTTATAATGAATATTAGATTTATAGCATTACGTAAGAAAATACATTGAAACAATAACTATCCAAGAGTGGTTTATTATAGACTGAAACCAAAAATTCCATAAAACGAAAATGTTTAAAGGGATTATTTTTTATTTGACATTTTTAAATACAATGCGGTCTTTTTCCCCAAATATGGCCATCGAAGATTTTATTTATAATTTGAATTACAGCAGAAATAATCAATTTTTCCAGCACTGCATAGAATTTTAAATAATTCATATTATTTACCTGGAATAATTATTTCCTGACTTAGTATTTATGAGAATAGTGAAAACTACGGGCGGAACAAATACAAAACGACTATTTCAATAATTAAAAGGTATCCAAAAACAATTTAAAGCTAAATTAGATATTAAGATTGTATTAAATCGGACACAAGAGTATCTATTTTTACTTCAACTCAAGGATTTTAGGATTTTTCACTACATCTACAAAATCTCAGAATTTGTATTATGTAAACTGGATATTTAGAAAAAAGATTTTGAATTTATTTTAAACTTTACTCATCTCCATATGTATTTCAGTGATTTTATGTTCAGGCATGATAACAGAGAAGAAATAAATTTCCGGAAAATATGTATCACTCCATTATATATATACAATGGATTATATATATCTAAACCTAAGGCAGTAGGTTGTTAGCTCATGCGAGCAACCTACGTACAGAAGGTATATTAGAATACCACAAGAACGGTCATTTTTT
>JAYRBW010046771.1:0-11378 GCA_036023295.1 Invenusta paracnida
ACGCATTCCATAGTATTTAAGATATACGAACTATATACGCCTTATATTTTCATACGTTGATGTCACATTGCTGGTAAATGCGGCCTCCTAAAGTTTGACACAATGGAGCCACATACATCGCCTGACTGTATTTGCGTATGTAAACAATAATGTGGTAGATAGCAATACTTATTTGGAGAAAGAAAAACTCATCCTAAAATCTGATTAGCCAGCCTTCAAAATCGTCAGAGGTTATGTCTACAAACTTGTAGACACTCTTACATAACGAAATATTAGGTGAAGGTCGGCTGAACTGGCCTTCAATAGTTTAAGTTTAATGAAACACAAATAAAAACATTATAGATAATTTAAATAATGCCTTTTTATATGATTATATTAGTATTTATATAATTTATTACTATGTGTATTGAAATCAGACGCCAGTCATAAAAGTATGGCTTTATGAAACATCGAAACGAGACGTGTGCAGAGTGAATTATTAGATAGTAAATACAAGTATTAAATATAATAAGTTAGTAAATAGTCGACATATAGTTAAACACAGTTCATACAATGCAGAGATTATATAATATTATAATACTAAGTAAATATCGAGACACGTTTTATAACATGCATAAAATATGGAATGCAGGAATTAATGTTTAGAAATGCAGACAACATTTATGGTAATTCATAAAAATAATAGTATGATTTATGAGTTGATGTGGTATAATATAAAGTATAACAACACCATAATGTCTTACTTATCGACCCATATGCCGACGGACAATAGGCCCAATCTTTATCGTAAAATTTCTTTGTTCCACATCGTTTATTCTGCATACATTTGTTGTATTTTCTCCCATAATATTTAAAGGGAAAATGACATGTTGCCTCTGAAAAAAGATGTGAAACGGAAATTAATGAATACTTGGGTTGATATAATTGGCAATATAAATATAGTTCTTGAATGTATTTTTATGTATAATCCCTATTGTTGAAAATGAGCAGCGCTAAGAATTTGCCTTGCATACCAGAAAAACTATTCTTTAAACTAGTTTTAATGTTCTTATGAACAATATATAACTTAATTGCAGTTTTGTACACATATTTGAAATGGTTTTCTTTTATTTAAAAAGGTAAATTCTTCGTCATAATATTATCATTGTTAAAGATGACAGCAAAATGAAAGAATAATGAAAGTCAAAAATGAACTCTTTTTTGACAAAGTTTAAAAATAGTCTGACAAATATGAAATTGCAATACCGTCGTTAAAAGGCTGATTCAAAGGTTCAAAGGCTTGTATTACGTGGAGGATTAAGTTGATAAAAATTAAGTTCTTTAATGCAATCAAATTTTTCAAGTGTGATCTTGGAGCAGTAAAAAATAAGGCCTATTAATTTTCACAAAAGCATTAATGATTATAGAGTTGGTAACATTTTCAAGCTATATTACTGACGTTGTCAGTCTTGGCTTGACAAACTTGGTAGATTAGTTTTATCAGTCTTCTGGATTAATAAGAAAGTTTTATGAAACAATTAAATTTATCTCGTAAAATTGATTTTTCAGATATTTGTCATTAATTAGAAAAGTGTCATTACCAGACTTATTGAACTATCATACCAAATAATAAATACGGTACAAAATAATAACGCAAACGAGGCAATAAAACTTGTTTTTGGTAAGAGAGCCATGAACATATTAGACTAAAATGTTACAATATAGTCGAGGAGAAGCACAACATTTAATAATTAATTTTTTTTTAATTTTCTTTTCTTATTTATTAACTTTCTAGGAACAACATAGCGTTTTGTGATTTATGTACATTTTTAACTATTAGCAATATAACATAGAACTCTGGAAGTCCTTTTCATACAAATGTCAACAAAAACTGTAATAACGTAAATTATTTTATCCATTGTATTTCGGCTTTTTATGTTTGTTTTATTTGTATAGGATATAAAAGATGGTTATATTGGTTCTATTTATTGAAAACGAATTTAGTAATTTTCATTTATGTATAGATTTCATTGAAATTGTGAACACATATTGCTTTTATTCTGTGATATATTTATAAATTAAGAAATATTATAGCTAGACTTGTTCTACTAATATTTAATTGTAAATTATAATGTATATTTGCATTGCATTAAATTAATCCCTTTGAAAGTAACATACAGATAAATTATTTAAAAAGTAGTCTTAAACTCACCGGGAAAATCTTTGCACCACGCTTCATGTTTCAGCAAAGTTACTGTAGGAAAGAAGAAAAATGACTTTTAAATAAGATTATTGGACGCAGCATACATACATTTTGACTGAAAATATACCAACAAATGTGGAACTAATTTGGTTATAGGTGAAACATATTAACAATTATTCTTTTAATGAAATTATATTTAAGACAATATAATTTAAAATTGAATTTGTGATTTGAAATTAAAATTACACTACTGTTGACTGTCTAAAATAAGGAATTTAACTTACCAACCAACGTTGTACACAAAACAAAACAATGCAACAGCTTCATTCTTGTATTAAACCTTAGTTGATACCAGCAAGACAACTCCCTTTTATAGTTCCTTTGAAAGTAACACCTGCAACTGTAGTGCTCTTCAAAGCTTAAACAAATTAACAGGGTCAAACCACTCTAAATGGGAAAACAAACTGTTTGCGAGCTCAGATCATGCTTTTATTCACTAAACATATTATGGACAGCACAAGGAATACACAAACAAAGCTATTAAAGTAATTAAATCATAGTAGCCCCTGGGGCAGCATTTTATGAGACTTTTTATTTATCTGCATTTATTAGGATTTATGCCATATCTTTTGTAATTGATATCATAACTGTAGTATTTAATTATTGCTATTGTTTTTTAGTAAAATGCAAGCAATCTAGTTTTTCACTTAAATTTTGCAACGCGGTATATTACATGAAGATTATTTTGCACATAATAATTTGAAAAGCTCTTATACTGTTTTTGTAAGTCTTCAAACTTCATTATACTGAAATGCGTAGAAAGTTATAACTCTATGTATAAGCCATACAAATGACGTGATGTTTAACTATACATATACATATATATAACTTAGCATACTTAGCATACTTAGCATACTTAGCATACTTACATGCGCTATATGATTGCTATTTTCGCAAACACAGTGAAACGTATACGTTTACTGGGATCTGTTGTACGTTCCAATCAGTTTCGTTGACAATAGAGTACTAAAATTCAAAATGATCCAAAGTGACAAACCCGTCAATATGTAGATATAAGTCATTATTTAAGGCAGTCAAGCCCGTTTTATTGGCACCAAATTGATATACATATATATGTAGTTTGTGTTTCACATTGTTTTAACTAAGGATTCCTATATGTTACCAGATCCTTATATATGAAACGGTTTAACACTTGGGATAAACGTCCGCTTTAATTGAGTATGCACAGGAAAATGGCGGTCTAATAAATACCTACTTCTTTTAATTAAGAATATTCGCACATGGAACATTCCAATGAAACAGTTCGCCAGTTACACAGCTTGCAGATAATAATTTCAAAAGCTCTTATACTATTTCGAAAGTCTTCAAACTTTACATTCTGTGGTGAAAGATAATTATGGTGACATGGTAATATCACTTATAACTTTTCTTTAGGCTATTGTGTTCTTTAAAACTAAGCAAACAAAAAACGATTGTTATAACGCAGTAAAGGTTTCTAAAATATTCTGTAAAATGAACTAAAAGAATAAATAACTATTTAGACTATAACTGCAAATAGTATATTGTAACTTGTAAACATTTGATTACATGCAAAAAACATTATCTATTTTCTTAAAAGTAAGATCAATCTGTTAAGCCAGTAATTGTTATGAATATATATATTTATATCATTTGAAGTAAATTCCGAATTTTACGAATTTCTAACTAAAATTTGGACATCGTTTGTTTAAAAAAAATTTACTATATTTCTATTCATGTTTAAAGATAATAAATATAATTTAAATTTCCTCAAAGAAGTATAAACTGTGTAGTATAATACTAAAGTAACTCTTTTTCTCAAACATTTTGTATTATAGACTAAACAATTATCTTCGCCACAGTAAATATACAGCGTAAGATATAAGATATCTATATGTACGTTTATGACTTTTCTTTTGCATGCTGTACTTGTATGTAGGGTATGTAAATGTATAATTATTGTTCTCGCTCTGGATATTACCTCAGCACGGCTCTGCACGTCTTTGGTATAAATTACAAATAACTATATTATTTGTAGTTTCATACTTGCCTTACGAAACAGACCATTAGCTATACCCAACAGGGCCTGAGTGGCTGAGGGTATGTGCCCCCACTCTAGTCTACCAAAATACTTTGGCGCCTAGAGTTTTTAATAGTATGACTTGCAATTTACTTTCAAAGCGCCTCGGTGAGGCAATCGAGTGTTTGTTGACTTATAGGCACTTGATGGAATAATCTCTTAAGTTAGTTATTAAGGCCCTAGTCACTCGCTCTCTCCACGCTTAGCCTGTTATTATACTATCGTCTCTGACTGTTATAATTATGTAATTATGTATGCACTTATTATCATAGCATTCCTCTCCTCTCCCTCACTCACTCCGTAGTTAGTTAATATTACTCACTCCTGTAGCTGCTTGTATAATTAATACCTATTCCGCATTTATATTATTATTAAATTCGGGTGTGGCTGTCTAAAACTTTTCTTATTTCTTTTATTTATTTATACTAAATTTACTTATAATATGTAGTAGATACTACTAGTAGATATTTATTTTACATTATAAACATTATTGATTGGCCATCTGTACAAATGACGGAACAATTTGGAGAAATAAGACAGAACTTGTCAAACATATAGATCCTTCACAGATTTTTAATTACTATAATAAAAAAGACTAATAAAAGTGGATCATTGACATATTTTGTTATATAGAATTTCTAAAATATTATATGAATTAGTTAACATAATCTTAATTTGTCGAAATGATATAAGATGTAAACCACCATCGCAAAATATTTTCAATAATTAATTTAATTTGCCATTTTATGTACGTATTAATTAATTTTCCTAATTGAGACTAACTCTCATTTAAGCAAAATCATGACTGAAATTGCTTCAAATAATGCACGAAAATCCATTTGAAATTCAAGCTTTTTACGTTTCAGTATATAAATTTCGTTTATCGATTAAACTAAATATATATATTTCAAATTTAAGAAACATTTGCTTAATATTAATCAGAACTAATTATATGTCATTCTAACTAATCCGTTGTTACATAAAATTAAGAGGGAGACTGTTTCAATATCCTGAAATGACTATCTAATTGGACTATAATGCTAAAACTTGGTTGAATATATATGTGTACTAGACCAAGCATGTTCAGCAACTGATTCATTAAAAAATGTGTACCTATTTCTGAATTGAATTAAAAATAAAAAAATTATAGTTACCGAATACATTTTTTTCGTTAATTTAAAGATTTAATCGAAATATTAAAAATATTTTGAAGAATACTAATTGTCTATACACTTTATTATTATCCATTGTCTTGTATATATTATATACATATGTATATATCCATTTATGTATATATCGATATAATCAGGTATGCACGTAATACCATAGTTTTATTGATTGAAAATTATACGGAAATCAAAAGAGGGTTGATGTAATCTGCAGGCTTCTAGCGCAAGCTATGTGATGGTGCAAATGCAATAGAACAAGTTATTGTGTATTGTTAACATAACATATAGTTAAGAAAAGCACCGGAGCTTCGAAGCTTACCCGATTTTTAGATTACATCAAAAATAAAACAAGGGGCGGATTTCGTCCTCCCCCCCCACACGACCTCGGTATGAATAGGTGGTTAGGGTTAGGGTCGTATTGTAAGGATAGTAGTCATAATATACCAGCCAGATATGTAACTTCAGCGAAGGACTTTATAGGGACGTCCGACAAGTAACAAAGTAATAATTTTAGTAACTTGAATATTGACTCAGTTACAAATAGCATTTTAAAATTTCAGTTTATGTAATTCAGAAATAATTCTAAATATTTAACTAAATTAATACTTTTAAAAATATTATAATTACTTTATTTGTGTTTTTTAATTTTTAATTTTTTAATATTATAGTAATGATTATTATAAATGTAACTTGTTTAAAGGAGATTTATAGATTTTCAAATTATATATTTTTTGCAAACACTATACCGATCTCGTAGTTCTCATTATAAAAAACATTAATAGAGTAACATTTAAAGTTTGTAAAATGAACTTCATCAAAAATACGGCCTTAACAACGGAACCAACAAAATGGTAATCAAAATTGATTTTATCCAATACTTTTTTATTAATTAGAGACAAAACATAGCTGAGTGACATTATACGCTATTGACATATATTCTACTTATCTTCGTTTCAGTAGTATATAAATAGTATACGAAATTTATGAAAGTTTCTTCATTGATACAAAAAACTTGTGCCTTATATACAATTTTAAGATAATACAGGAATTAGAATAATTACGCTCATCATTAAAAACAATTTTGTTTTAATTATTCAAAAGCTTTTTAGTCATAGTCACTCAACACTTATACGTAATTGACATATATTTGATGTAATTTTCACAAAAATAAAAATATGGATTTTAACGTTAAAATCACACATATTGAATATTATATTTATTATATAAATTAAATTTTGAAACAGGTCATCTTTTTTTTATATTTAGGAATAAGAAATTACGCATTTACTCTGGTTGATATTATCCCATTAATATTGGAACAAAAGAATGATATATGTATGTAATGTGGCAGACTGAATTATGCAAGCATCGAGTATCGAGTCAGCCTTAATTTAGGAAATATGTTAACTATGTATTTCATTTTATCCAGACAGTATGACAGAAGCCCGAAGCTATCTCATTGTGTTGCATTATCATTATCTTATTATAGCTAACTATAGGCTAAATATATTATTATTTATTATTATTAAATATATATTATTTTATTGTCTATGATCGCTAACTCAATTTTAATTCAATTCAATAATAATGCACATCACAAGTTTTGGTTGATATTATATTTACGTATGTAATGTGTAATTAATTTGAACAAATACACTTTTAGCAAATGAAACCGTTAATGATTATGTAAAATATATATGTAAAAAATATATATCAAAACTAATGACGGAAGACGTCATGACAAAAGAATTAAAACTATACGGAAGATGCCAAGTTATAATCGTTGACATATATTTACCATTACTATACTATCATGACTACCGCATCGTCTAATACTATAATGTTAAGAAGAAGAACCTTTTCATCTTTATTGAGAGAAAATATATAGATACGTATATAAAAGGTCAAATTGGAGGTGTCGAGTTCTTCAACGCCTGACAATTATATTGATATAAATAGTTTGTTTTTTAATGCCTTAGAGCTTTATTTATTAGCGGTTCAACATATATATATACCTATTCACCTTAGGATTAATGACTATCTAGCTAATAGCTGACCCTTTTGTTGTTGTTGTTATTGTTTAATTAATGCCACTGTGGCGTTACCGTCTCACAAGCCTTTCGGCTTTCGCCGTTAGTTGACCCGTTCATTCTACATCTCCGAGGTTGGCAATGCGGAAATCTGGGCCCAACATTTCCGGCTGGTCTGTCTCCAAGCTTGGACACTTGCTGAGAAGGTGTTCCGCAGTGTCCCCATCTTCTGCAGATCTGTCGCAGAGGGATCCTGGGCAGTTTCTGTCTGGGCACTCCATAAATATCTGATTTTATGGAGGTATAGCCTAGTATTCAAGTAGGTGAGTTTTGTTCGACTTTAAAGGTCAAATATATATTTTTTCAAATTTGTTTATATCATAGTTTGCAAGTCAAATACGGCTTTAAATCACACGATTAAGTATGTTATTAAAGTAATACACAATTAAGTCGCGCTTATAACATAAAATGGAACAATTCAATTATTCAAAAGGTTTCAAAGTATACTTTACAAATATGTTACCACTGTTTACTTATCTATTACGTTTTTCGATGTTTTTTACCTCTTTATAAGTTTTGTATAAACAATTATTTAGTGCAAATTTGTTGAATATGTCGTATAATAAAGTTTGTAGGTACTACCGCGCTAAAATTATATTATTTATAAATCAATTATTTCAAATACATATATTTATTTTTTTTACAATTATTTGTGCTAATAGAAACCGGTGTCATTAATATTATATTGAAGTTTTTCATCATCGTATTGCACACTTTTCAATTTTGAGTTAAATTCACAAAATAAATAAGATGAAGCATTTGTTCGGATTATTATTCGCAATTCAAGTTTTGGCCATTTCTACTGCAGAAGCATGTAGTAAGTGCTTGAATATTGATTAGTAATAATAGTTGCCAAATCACATTTTCTGCGAATTTTATATTTACTCTTTGTAAAGAATGATAAAAATAAACTTTCAAAGTTATTTTAGTTCTGTCTAGTTCAGCTCAAAAATATTTCAGCAGTTTGTGTGAACATTTAAGAGTCATAACTTGTATTATGTATTCGTATAATAAATGCAGAAGGGTTAATAATGGAATTGTATTAATGCTAAGAAGGCGATCTTCTCAAGAAACTTGATGGTTTTCCGGGGGTTGCAAAATATTTCGGTGGTGCGTTGGTGTCCAGAAATATCTCTCTTCTCTTGCTCGACCTCCGTTCTTAGTGCCATCTCTATATTGCGGATCTGTCAGTAAAAATCGTTGTGTACCGGTGTTACTGTTGAACTCCATCCCGCTTAGCTGCTAACGCTATCCATACTAGAAGAGGCGGGGGGGGGGTGGATTGGAGACAATCCCGTTATCGAACACTATTAAACATGCTAATATATGGTGCAGTTTTAAAACTTCGCAATTGAAGTTAAACAAATATGTTTTCTAAGATATTCGATTGAAAAAAAAACCTGTCAAAAGATTGTTTTTAAAGAAATACAGGTAAAAATTTGCATTATAATTAAATATCTAATTATTATTTAATATATTTTCTGCAAGCAAGCTTATTGTTAATGTTCTTTGCGCCTTATTACATGATATGAATCAGTACTCGAACAAGAGTTTCATCGATTTTAAGAGAATAATTTTTAGAGCTGAGTCACGTGACTTACGAATACAGTGTATTAATAGTTGTAAAACTTCGTTTTTTGAAAAGTTACTGAAGCAATTACATCGCTCCATTTGTTTATCTAAATATCACCGAGGTAATACTGCTTCAAAATAATTCTCGAAGCAATTATTTTGTGATTCGCAATGTTTGCCTATATTAACACCGATGACCAAAACATATATAATAATATATTCTTCCAGATTGTTTTCCAAAGGGTCGAAATTGCCGCCTAATGTCGAGCTGCTGTGGAGGCTGCGAGATCCCCTCTTTTGGGATGTTTGGGAGTTGCGTTGACTGCCTCAAGGAGGGCTACGCATGCAAAGGCCGGGGTTTCAGGACCCACAAGTGCTGCAAGGGCCTCTACTGCCAATACGCACCGCATTATTTCAGGTGCACCCCTGGCTAAGACACTCTTCCATTGTGATGTTCTTCCGCAGAATCTTACGGACAAGAAGAAAGAGGACTGTGACATTTTAATCTGCCATTGTCAGCACAACGACGAATCTTAACATGATTTAAGTATTTTGCATTTGAGTTTGTTTCTAATTGGCGCCATATTTTCGACTCAGCTATAATGTTTGTTTATAATTGTATCAGTATTTTTAATGCAAAGTGTACCGCTCTATATATTTATTATTGACAACATAATATAGTGAAAAATCTATTTATCCGTTGAGATTCTAAAGAGATCTCGTGCAAGCACTCAATTAACTTGAGGATAATATTGATTTTCTAGTGTAGAATACGCACTTAGACTTTTATTGATAATCTATACCATAGAGTAATTATTGCAGTGTAATCATTTACTCAATGAACTAGATTTACTACAAAATGGTAATATTCTAATCGAAGTTTCGCTTTTGTTTTGAGTTAGTTGACAAAAGAATATAGCGAAAAAAAGTTATAATTTCACTTCAGTTTACATATTATGGAATATATAATAAATAAAATATATTTGTGATCTTTATAAAACCTTCTAATTACGATTGAAATGAGTGGTTGCGCTAAACGTTGAACAATATACGCGAAATATATACGATACGCTGGATTTCCATCAAATTAATATTGCCGAGGGGATAGTAATTAATAATAAAGAGAAATAATGTCTAATATACAATTTAAGTTCTCAATTAAGAAATAATTGTATTAAATAATGATAGAAAAAATTTCATCGTTACATACATATATTTATATTTATAATTAAAATGAAATCATCAATTTATAGTAAATACTATTTGATAATGATACGATTGGATCGATATAGTTAATTTCATTATTATTTGCTCAATCTTTGATATATATTTGACTGTTGGTGTTTTATAAAGTCATAACACTATATTTGTTGTTCAAATTATAATATTACATGTACATGGTGTATTTTGATTATTTCAACCACTTCCTACAGATCAGCGCAGCTTTCAATTAAACGAAATTGTTACTGTTTTGATAGATGTATGTATGCTTCATAGTGTTTTCTATTTGTATTAGATTTGTTTACGTATTGTTTATATATTTCCTTCAATAAAATAACATCAATAAAATATATACTACGACAAAACATATTGTACAAACAATACTCATTTTATATGTTGGAGGGTTTAGCAATGGATGACAGGTAGAAATAATAAAAATAGTAATTCATATCGAATCTTAATTGACTTTTAATTACTAGTTACTAAAATCAATTTAGTGAGCTAGAAAAATTGTAATCTATTAGGATAATGCTGTAGCATTGTCAAGTCAAGCTCATTTCCGGTATCAGCGTAATCGACAAGCGCCAAGGAACAAATTGTACATAAGATCCTGGTTTAAAAAGGTTTCAAGATACTTTTTAAAAGGGGTCAATTTCGATGAAAAAATATCTTTTTCCTATTTTTATTTGACATATTTGATTGATATTGACGTTTTATCGGAAAATACAAATTCTGTATAAAATTGATCTTTTTAGAATAATCGCTGGATTTGTTATCAATAAAAGCAGTACAACAGTTGGATGAGCTCAGAATGTGGAGATGAGTGTG
Source organism: Invenusta paracnida (assembly GCA_036023295.1). NCBI lineage: Eukaryota > Metazoa > Platyhelminthes > Proseriata > Coelogynoporidae > Invenusta > Invenusta paracnida. Next base: position 11,182 of record JAYRBW010046771.1, read on the forward strand.
GAGATGAATGTTGAGATGAATGTTAAGAAGAGCGTTGAGATGAATGTTGAGAAGAGCGTTGAGATGAGTTTTTGAATATAAGTGGGGAGATGAGTGTGGAGATGAGTGTGGAGATGAGTATGGAGATGAGTGTGGAGATGAGTGTGGAGATGAGTGTGGAGATGAGTGTGGAGATGAGTGTGGAGATGAGTGTGGAG
>JAYRBW010046782.1:0-32253 GCA_036023295.1 Invenusta paracnida
AATTCAGAATTTTATCGCGTTCATGATGTGTTGTGTACCTTTTTGCCGGCCTTCAGGCTTCATACGTGCAATGTGTGACCTCTTTACTTAATTATGTTATTTTCACATTAAAACTTCTTTCCTATTAGTAATATTTATTTATTTATTTATTTAATAGCGCTTTATATCTATATAATATCTAAGCAGAGATAAGCTATATATCTTCAGCGTACATTTTATCAAATATTATTGCATCTTATTTTGATACTCTTTGCTTATACTTTACCTTAGATCAAGAAAAGTTTATGAACTTAATTAATTAATATAAAACACTAACACTGGATTGTACTATGATGCTTCGATTGCGAATAATTATTAGTTGAATTGATTACAAGATGCCTTGCGATTTGGTAAATTTCAACTCCATATTCAACCGAAAGGTAGTCTCATCTTGGGATCGATAAAATCTGACACAGACGCCATCAACTATACCAACCTGTGTTGTTATTGTTAGAAGCGCCAATCTTGATTTATATTCTGAATATATACTCGATGTGCTACCAAAACCTCTTTATATAGGCTAGTATATAATATATACCTTATATATAATTTCTGTATGAACAAGTATAATTTATTTCGATGTTAATTAGTGTCTACTACTTTGCATTACTTGAAGTTTTGTCGTTCTCCTTGTGATAACTATTGATACCAAATGTTGATTCATTTGTTGCAACTTTAGTATGTAGGTATTATAATCTCTAGCTTAGCAGACTTGGCGAGTGAAATTTTAATCTTTATAATTATATATATCGACTAGTAATTCCCCTGTAATACTCTCTACATATTCACCACCACTCTCGGAAGAGCCTACCACGATATACATACCACATAATGTATATAATGTTATTGTTTCACAGATTATATCGTCAGATACTTCAGTAAATGTCTTATTAAATTATTATATTGTTGAAGCATCACCTCATTCCATAGCATTCAGTGGTTAGTAAGTTGCGATTCACTACATTTCTACTGATAGCTAAGAAAGTATTTATATATTATAGTAGTCAGCGTTGGATACATATTATAGTAAGGATATTTATAGTCGATAATCGTGTTGAAGAGATTATTACATCTTTACTGTAATTACAACTTATTGGCGCTAATACATTAACAATCCTTGATTTTACAACACTAGAACCTACGGTTGGATTCGAATTAGACAAATATTGTAGAATGAACTGGTTAGAATTCTATAATTATTAAGATTCTATTCTATTATTTTTCTTATAACTAACATGTTATTTTTAAACTTTAATGGATGTTGTGGAATAATATTTTTTATTTGTCAACTAGAAATTATTATATAAAGTTTTGTCATAGTCGTTATTTTAGTTTTTTGATAAAAATGGAAAATTTCTTAAATTACTAATTTAAAAAGTATCTCCGAAAACTCTTCGAGATAATTTTCGATTTTTGTTTACAAAAATATAGTGAGCTTTGATACATTCAACATTATTGTAAGTAGTAACTGCTAAGATTAATTTAATATATTTGCTTAGTTTTCAATTTTAGGATAAAAAGGAGGAATTTATCAGATAAACTATTTATGATTGTTGCAATAACTCGTTAAAGGGGCCTGGGTGTACCTAAAGTAACGTGACCTGGTTACCCTTTTCAGGACAACTATATTAATATGTGAACTCTATTGGCGGTTGATTTTCATAGTTGTTTCCGTTTTAAATTGTATTAATAATCTAGATTTATGTAGCAACAAGTTTACATTTCCATTATATATGTTCATATTCTAATTATAATATTAACATTAAATGTTTTATTACTGTATTGCAAACCGGTTTTGTTTGTAATGCTGTTAAATTTTCACGTTTAGGAAGAAAAGTCTTACGTGTAAGTATAATGTACATTCGACTATGTGCTGGTAACTTAGACAACAAAACATGTAGCATCGTTTACTATACCTCCATAAATGTCTGGTTTTTGTTCTTATAGCAGTAACACTAAAATATAATATCATTATCGATCTGGAGGAACACGCCATCATAAGTATTCCATGTAGGCACCTACAGCATAGAAATTCACGTAATATGTTGATGGAAAAAGTGTTAGTATTTACATCAGTCTTGATGATTACAGCTCATAACTCTATATGATATATGTATATATATATGCATAGATAATTTATATTTATCGACTGCGAGATTTGACCCTGTGTGGAACAAGTTTTTCTGGGGCAAACATCCCCACCCCCCTGTTCTTATCGTTATTACTACACACATATATGTGTTGAAAAGACTGACTGACTGTAATACACAGTCGAGATAGATGAATGGAGAAACATTCAGACAAGCACATTACGATATAATGCACCCATAGCTTTTTATATCATCCGTGAGTCATGGGAATTTAAATAGTATATAATTAGTAGCTGAAAATTTATATTAATGACCTACATTTATAATATAGCATTGTACCGAGTTTCCTCTGACGCCCTCCTCACTTTCTCTCTCAAACTTTTATTGAATAATAATTCTGTTATGAGATTCCAAAGCCTTTTGATCATACCTGATTTTTTAATTAAAGAAAATGAATTGATTTATGTCTTAATAGACGTAATATTCAAAAAAATATTTTTGCCCAGCTATAAAATATATGATAAACCTTAATTCGCTAAATCTAAATCATATGTTCTTCATAGATTTAGACATACATGCACATAAATATTTTGTAATTAAGAATTAAAATGAAACCCACACTTTTAAAGTATGTGCTGCCTATTAATTTAGTCCTGTTAATTTTTTGTCGTTTATGACGTGTATTACTCCCCAGTTATATGTGGAAAAACTCAGAATTATATATTTAATTCTAGTAATTTTAGTTAATAAAAAATTAACTAGTTAATAGTTAGAATTAAAAATACGTTATGTATAATGCACTAGTTAAAATTCACAACAATTCTAAAAGTTGGTCTTTTTTCATTGTGAATGAATTTCCTATAATTTGTTTATTTAATGATTCTATTGGGAGCTCGTTAAATTATCCAGTTAGTATTATTTCTTTCATTCTTTTACTTTTAGGTTTAAGAGTATAAAAAGTGATTCTTTTCACAACAGCAGCTTAATATTAAAGTCTACACATTTTACTTAGATTAGTTTCCAGAGATGGTATGTACATTCTATAGTCAGTTGGGATCATAAATACGACTTATTTACATAGTTTTGAATAGAATATTTTTGACCAGCGACTGAAGGAATGCGTGTTTAATTCTCCGTTGAAGTTAATGATTGTAGCTCTATACTATATACGCCTGCCACTTGTGTATTATGTGGATTTGAGTTTCACTCGCTCCTTCGTTGAACCCCGCCAACGCATGTTTTATAACATTATACAACATACATATCCTGTTTATTTTTAACGTATTATAGACAGTAGAAGTAAACTAATTTTGATTGATTTCATGGTATGTGCGCGTTATGACAGACTGGCTATACTACTACATATTATATGCATGTATATTATATTATAATATTATGACGCGTGATCTGAATAGCTATCTAACAAATTAACACACATAGACAGAAAAGAGTAATATACTGCCTGATGTCTGGTGGAGACACTCTTATTTTTTCTAATGCAAATATAAAAAGGGGGTTGTAGAGGGAGGAAAAACATTGCCAACGAAGTGTTTCTACTTGTAGTGAGTGAATTGGTTTGATAGTTTTTGCTTGATTTCGAAGACGTGGTGTAAGTTTCTATGAGGCTAGTAAATTGTGTTAATAGTGGGCTTCATGCTTTCTGGTAGGTAGGGTAAAATACTAGCATCCCCTCCTGAGCCTCAAGATTCCGAATTATTAACCAACTACTTGTAAAAAAACTAATTCAACAGACTGACTTATATAGGCGTTACAGTATCAGTGTCACACTTGCAACATTTACCAGACTGCCTATAAATACACGAACACCACTATATACCGCTGCGCTATCAGCTGAGTAAGTTTTATAAAATGTGGTTATATTTAGCTGTTCAGGGGAGCTTGTGGAATAGCCCCTTTACAGGAATCTCTTGAGTGACTCATATTTCCACTCTTTTATTCTAATTCAGACAACGGCGTTTTTTGCGCTAGATGATTTGTGGCATCACCTTTTAGACTGGTGATCTATTTTCATTTTAATTAATGTTCCAACGATCTAACTAAACATGGTTAGTTACAGGCTGTAGTTGACCTAAAAGTCATGTTCAGTATGTTTCTGTAATTTCTCTTCTTTCTATTGATTTATGATTCTGGACGGATCCGTGCTCATTTTTGGACGCTTAATTTACTTTATGACCGTGGGACATGTGCGAAATTAATATTAATGTGATATTTTTGGCATAACGCCGGCATAAATTTATGAAATTGATTATAGCCACTCTTGACTATGTCACTACTGCATTAGATTAACAGCATCTACATGTCATGCGTAAAGTAATAATAGAAAAAAATATTTATATAATTTTATTGGGTTTGCATGATTCACACCCGCCTGTTATATTTATGATTAGTTATTCTACCTCGGGGTTGTATTGTATTTTGTTGAATAGTATGTATATTTATTTTTCACGACGAAGCCCTATGGCATAAATCAGAATAAAGTTACAAGTAAGCTCTCCCGTTTGTTGGATATTGATTGCAGAGTGTTATAGCTTATTAGACTTTAATACTTTAAAATATCCTATGTACAAACAGTAGTATACTGGGGGTATAGTACATTACTATTTTAATACTTTCGTTACATTTGTTATAACTGAGTTGGGAATTTATTAGTTAAGTAAAAGCGATTCTCCTGACGTCTTCAATCTGTCTCTTGGGTTGGTGAAGGGATTATTATAATTGTGTTTTATTATATTATTGATTTCTCAAACTCTTCCCCTTTAGAGTGAGTGACTTTGTAATAATTACATAGCTTTACTTCATTCCCAGTGTTGTTTTATTTTATTTTCTGTATTATCACAACGTCAATTATTCAATAAAATTATTTTATGATATTTATTTTTACAGTATTCCTTGTTATCTTCGGACCAGATATGTGTTCTTTTAGAAATTAATATTAACTTAACAAATAGTTCTACAGGCTCATATCGACACACTGATTAATTTATCCGCGATTAGGTAATATTACTTCTACGAATTTATTATAGTATATAATGTTCAATTTACGTTTAGGCATTAATATATCACATGTTATAAGCTGTATTTGTTTATATTTTGTACATTTTTCTTCTCTTATATGTGCGCAGAATTGTATGGAAATTTCGCATATTTGGTTACATTATAACCATTTTAAATGAATAAAGTGGTTCTTTATTACGTAGTAAGCTACCTTGTTAACAGCAGAAAACCTATTCCACTAGCAGAAGATGTGGTATTTGTTGTTGAATCTACGTAAAAGAAGACCGATTAAATTGCGTATGATTGTACATAATATACTAATACAGTCTACCTGTAACATGCGCAAGTGATTATGAAGGTCTTCCTCATGTCAGATTTTAAGAGCTTCCTTAATTGGCGAACTCGTAACAGTGCAAAAAGCACGTTGATCTATTAGCACACATATAAAAAGTATTTTATAATATAGTATTGATACGTCAGCAATATATCAGCGAATTTCTGGGGGGAGAGAGTGTTTTCTGAAGAGGAAATGATTGGCACATAGTATTATTATTTAATGTGCTACATGGGCAGAACAGAGGAGTGGGGGGACTGCCTGTTTACTTGGAGCCTGCTACTGCTGGTTGAAGATGGTAATTAAATTATTATTATTATTATTGCGCTTTAAGGATATCCCCTTCCCTCCTTCGATAGCAGTTATCTGTATTTTTCTCTTATTTTACATAATATGTATATTGTCTTTAACATTATCATAACTGTCAATTATTCACTACTGGCACGTGTTCGTAATAGTATTTTAGCTTTAGAATATATGTGTACATAATTATATTAATTGCGTTTATCCTATTTGAAATAATTTTATTCAAAACCTTTTTCTTTTTTTTTATTATTTTCCTCTTGGACTTTTCACACTGTGTGCTACATAACCAATAAATATAATTTATTATTTGGTTATAATCTTATCATAATTGAATTTTTGTTCTATCTGTAAGGATATACATGTAGTTGAAGGCTATATACTTATATCTAATTAATTAATTTGTATCGTCTCTGCTAATGCATGAGAAGAAGATTCAGTAGATCAGGTTCAATAGAAAACTTTTTTTATAGCGAAACATCTTCTTAGTACAATATTCTCAACATTTTTCTCAATTGATAATCTTTTGACAAATCTTTTTAATTGATTTGATTTATAATTTGTGATTTATTTTATTGATGTATGAGTATTCACGTATGATTTTAAAATAAATTGTTCATTTCTGTCAAAGAGAATGCTACTAATACTATTGTTTAATTAATTAAACGAGTTTTATTGCCCGCTCAGGGGAATATATATTCTCGAAATGTTTATCTAATGTCCTTTTAAGTGGGTCATCTTTTTTCTAAAATGTAGTCACTTTATTGTTTGGATATCCACGGTATTTTTTATTCAGTGTTCTCCTTTCATGAGCTAATAAAGTGTTTTCCGTTTAATGTAAACAGAAATATAGATCAACAATAATAATAATTCATATGAAAGGAATGAACGCAACACGTGGAGAAAGAGCGCGATAGACTGCAACCTCTCCTAACATTTGGTGACCTTTCCTTTGACAGCAACACCCCATAGCCTTAATTAATATTGAAGTAGCGCTTTCGTCGTTCAGTCTACTCTGTAGTATATACACATAGATTATCAGATAATATATGTATGTGTAACAATTATACGTATATACCTTGCCTATCTCATTCGATTGTAAACAAAATGGGGAATTGGTCAAACATGTTATGAAAGGTGTACCTAGTGTATCCAATGTGATCACGTGAACACATTCAATGTTATGAGAATTGTGTTTAGATTCAAGGTTTATATTTGTGTATATGCCATGTGAATAGAACTATTTAGTTAACATTATTTTATCAGATGTTACATAGTTTTAAGTTTGTGAGGTCATTGTCGACTACTGTTAATCGACTGTCGTAAAGTGCTTTTGATTTGTTTCTGATCATTACTTTTTTCTGGCTATTTGAACAATTATTTTTAATTATTTATTAATATCAATTATATGAAGTATGTATGCTTTCTGCCATTTATTGATGATTAATTCCGCTTTTGGGGGTTATATTAAAATGGTCGCTTATATATTTTTGTAATATATTGACCATTCATGTAGGTATCTTAGCTAAAATGTGATATGATTTCTTCGGTTTAATAATTTTCTTTATTTTTGGACTAAAAAAATATTATTTTTTAAGTTATAAAATATTGAATAATTTCGTTTAATTTGTCTTTTTGGTACTACTAGGTTTGGATAAAAACCAAACATAAGTTATTTTTACATAACATGGTTGCACTCATAACTCGATCATTTCCTTTGTAGATTACTTCTTCCTCATAGAAAACAACATACCTTTTTTTTCAAATGAAGAAAATACCTTAGACTAGGCTTATAATTTATAATTATTTTATATACTTGATATACAATTATTGTATTAGATTTGTACTATTGACTAGTAATATATTTATAAAGGTAATATTTAAATCGTTGTTAATTTTCAGAATAATAGTTCTACTACTAATAGTAGATCTACTGTTAACAAGTAGTATAATATTAGAGAAGAATAATTGTCTAAATTTTACATTTAAATATGCAATAACATTTCAGGCGACCAACTCCGTCTACATGGCTTCAACAGCCAAGGCGAGTGGGCTGATGTAGAGAACTTTTTGACTGGAGAGCGTGGTTGGGTTCCTACTAACTATATCACTGGAGTGACCGAGGGCGATGATCTAGCTGTCTTCAAGTGGTACCACGGCGCGGTATCACGTAGTTATGCCGAGTACCTGCTCAATAGCGGAATCACGGGGAGTTTCCTCGTTCGAGAGTCCGAAAGTAACGTTGGTCAACTGACAATCAGTTTGCGCTATGAGGGCAAGGTTTATCACTACCGGATCAGCAAGGATGGCTTTGGACAGGTGATTGGACCGCAATTAATGATCTTAATAAATAAAATACATTAAATCGTTTTATTTTTATATGTCATACAGGGCCCGAAAGTTTAAGTGGATTTTATCTATTTTTAAAGTTATTATTGAGTCTACAAAACAATCTAAATTGACTATTCAAAGCAAAAGTAAGATTTCCCTTATTTCCACTGGAAAAATTAACAGCAAAACAGTAGTCCCTGAAACAGTATAGAGATCTGTACCGTTGACTTAATTTGACCCCTTTATGACCGCGTTACTGTTGCAGTACTTTGTGACGGAGAGCCAGCGACACTCTAGTATCCCCCGTCTGGTCCAGCACCACGCGGGCCACGCTGATGGTCTGGCCTGTCAACTACTCTATCCGGCACCGAAGAGGGCCAAGGCCACTCTCTGCGGCTTCGATCAGTGTGACACCTGGGAGATTGAGCGAACGGAGATCGTTATGAAGCAGAAGCTAGGTTAGTTCACACCTCCATGGCGCGGTGTAGAACATTTTGTTTGTAGTTGTATTTTTGAGTGAGAAAAGCGTGTACAGGCATTAGTTGATAATTATTTATAAAGAAAAGTAATTTTATATTATCTTTTTTTTCTTGTGATCTTTAGTTGGAAAGTTTAATTTTGCGTATGGACTCGATTTAATGTTTAGTTTTTAGTAGGATTTTTCAAAGTTTATATTACGTTCATTTTTTTATGAAGTTTTAGTATCTCTGATAAAAGAAAGAAAGGGTTTTTTTGTACACACATTTTAGCCACTATTTAAGTAAATAATAAAAATCGTCCATATTTTTTATATTCAACGAATTTTTATGGGTTTTTTCGATCAAATAGAAATGGTCTACAGAACAAATGTGTCGACGTCTGATCAAATGGAGACGACTGAGATTTGTAGTTTAAAATCGCATATTTCGTCAGACCAGTTGACAAGGCCATATTATCAAATGCGTTCAAGCACAATTAAATGTGACATAATTATATACAGAGCGTAATACAGAGTATAATGTTAACTGAGAGTTGATATTTCTGTATTGTGGCATCTTAAATTAAAGCTTTTTGTATATGTATGTTTATAAATACATATAATATTGTAAACAATTATTCATATTGCAAACTATGAACAATATACGTAAAATAAATAATATAGCAAAACATTAATTTTCAGACTAGTACGAGCATGAATAGACCGATAACTTCTATTAGATACCTATATGTAAAATTTTAAATACAAATAATATATAGTTTAAAATGGTTTACTTTGTTTAAGCGTAATTTATTTTGCATATAATATATTAAATAAGTATTGCAAAGCTACCTTCATACTTCTGAGGTGTCTACATTACATAATATTGAAATCTGTTTTAATGCATCAATAATAAAAATCTTATAATGCTACAGGAAATAAACACTCGATTGGTTGTCCCGAGTTAAATTAATTTTTTTATGACTGTATGCTGTATATCGGTAGCTAGCTAATTGTGTGAGCATAATTATATGGATTGATATACAGAAATGTGAATTTTTAAATCAATTTAAATTTGAAATAGTATGTAGCGATGGGGAAGCTTAGTATCTATTTTATAGCTGAAAATATAACTTGTCGTTATTTTTATAGCAGATAGATATACTGACGATGTTTGCTATAGCAAACAATAACAAATATTATTTTCATTTAAATATTTTCTATAATTAATAATTAATCTCTAGTTTATAAATATAACATAGTTTAACATTCATTGAAAACTAATTGCTGTGTACTGTGTAGATGTTTTCAGTGGTGAAATATTGTTTTGAACGATGTTGTTTCAACACTCACTGTTTACCTTATATGATTTGCTTCAACACACGGTCAAGTGTTTGGTTTAAAATCTATTTTATCTATTTAAAAGTAATTTTTTTTGTTTATGAACATTAAATCATATAATGTGAAAAAATGACTATAATATAAGTATTTCTGTCTATTTCCATTTATGTGCTTGCTTGAAGATAATAACCTGTTGTACCCTATGATATGTTGACTTGAATTAACTTGTTTTACCTTATTTTACATAATATAGGTAGTTTGTTTGTAATATGAATTTCTGATTGTTTACTCTTTAATTTGTATTATGTATACCGTCCTAACGTATAATGTATTAATTTAAGACTGCCAGAATACAGAAAGAAATAATCCCATTTAAATAAATTTATTGTTTCTGCATTTGATGTGGTCTGACGAAATATGCGATTTTAAAATTCAAATCTCAGTCGTCTCCATTTAATTTGACGTCGACGCATTTGTTCTATAAATAAATGCGTAAATAAAAATAAAGATAAAAAATGTGTAATTGAGAATAAAATGAAACTACGAATAACAATCTTTTGATAAAATGTTATAAGCCTAAATCTTTATAATTGCATATCTATTTATACATTATATTTACTCGAAACTAACATTTTTGTTAAAAATTAGTTTTAGTACAAATCAATTTTATAAAAATATAGTTATATTTGTATTGTTGGCATATCATTGTATATATCTTTTTAATATATTCCTATTAATTATTTTTATGTCAAAGTGTGTTATATTCTTTATAAAATAATACACATATATTTTTTGAAACTAAATCTAAAAAGTATGTAAGCTCCTATTAGGTACTTATTTTACTATAAAGTCGATTTAGTAGTTGATCGAAAAATATTTAATGAAATGTGTTTAGATCTAATTACGAAATCGAATAATCCTTTTTTCATAAAATTTGAGGACATGTGATATTACGAATTTATGGTTGTTCTGTATCTGTTGTGCACTCTAAATAGAATGTTTGTTTTACTAAGGTTGAACTATTTACCCCAACAAGTACTATTTTCTCGAGTCAGCTGGTTTACTTTACGCAAATACTACATAGCCGTTGGCGTTAGGTAAATAAATACATTCTAAACGGTCGGCCTTTAATCATTGAATGCCACGAGACGATGTATGAGATAAGTTTGGAGTTAGTCCGAGTTCTAGAAATTCAGTTTAAAGTAGACATGTGTCTTCTGTAAAGAATTTACCCTTGTATGTGTTTGTTAAAAGTATAATATGAGTATTTCTTGTCTTCTTCCAACAGGTGGTGGTCAGTATGGTGTTGTTTACGAAGCTGTTTGGAAGAGATACAACTTTACTGTCGCCGTCAAGACACTCAAGGTGAGGAAAACATATTTACAATCTTGTGTGGTTATACTAATACGATATTCCTAGTCTCTCTACCTCTAAATCTTCTTTATTTAATTAGTAATGCTTAATTTAATAATCCATATACTGAGGCTCATTGAAAAGTGTATACATATTGATATACGGTTTAATATGCGTCACTTTTTATAAAGATCAATATTTGTATTTAATTCTTGTTAATTCTATAGAGCTTCGTTTTTCTATCCATTTTTATTTTAACTGTCATTACTTTCTACAATAATATGATTCAATACAGATTACTCTCACACAGTTTTGGCTTAATTGGTTTATTCCTTTTTGCTTATTCAGTCGCGGCAGTTGGTTTGTAGCAGGTTTGACTAGCTTAATATATTAATTAATTTTTCCCTCTTATAAGACTTCCTTGCAAGAGAGACGGCGTCGAGATAAATCACTGGATAATGACCCCCCCCCCCTTTCCTGCAATTAGTTGAGTTGGTCTAATTTAGCCTCGTCTGTCTGCACTCTTCTCAAACGCTGTTTAAAATACAGTGTATAATTATGTTGTTAAACTGGAGAATCTGCCTTCCTCAAAGCAGCAAGGGAATGTCGACCATAAATATCACTTAAACGAATTAAGGGGGTATTTGGACTATATACTTAAAAGTTAAATGATTATTTTTTCTTTGTGAATTATTCTTTGGGTGATTATCGATATTTTGAAATATATATTATAGTTGGAGTATTTCGTCGAGAGAGAAAAATTGAGTTTCTAATTTATTTCATTGTTTTTTGTCTAAAGGGGATTAACTGGCTATTCTTTTCAACTAAGCCTATTAAACAAAGAATGGGGAAGATGAATAATTAATAGTTCAGACGTACACAATATTAAGGCTTTCGAATCTATGGAATCGATTTTTTTAATATTGTTCAATCACTAATATCATTCAATGTTGTTAAACATATTATAATAAAATTGTTCTCTGTCATATAATTATATAATGTTGAATATTAAAGTAGTAGTGTTGTTAAAATGTGATATTATTTAATATAATTAATTATTAACTGATATAATAGGCATACAGCATAAAAGAAAAGTTTTTACATTGAAACAGATGATTATAATCAAAAACTTTTCTAGTAATGTATAATTAAACATTACAGGAGGACATACACGTGAAAGTTGACGAATTTCTCGATGAAGCGCAGGTCATGAAGGATCTCCGACATCAGAACCTGGTCCAACTACTTGGTGAGTTGTTCTATCTCTGGCTATATCTAGGGAAACTCACTTTGCTTATACGTGACGTGATTGACACAAATAAGTTTGACGAAAGAGACATTACTGACGAAAACGTATTACACATTTTGTTCAACAGTTTTGAATTTGCAGTATTTTCGAAAATAAATGAGGCTTTAAAAATAGTACTTTATATTTAAAAATTTGAAGGTTTATATAAATATGACCAATAAAATAAATGCACATATGAATGTGTTTTTGAAATAATAGTCTGTAAATTTTAATTATGAAATAGTAATAATTATTGATTCAAATGAGTTGTATGATTTGATAGATCATATTTTGATATACCAGTATTTAAAAAAAGTACTCGGTAAGAAATACAATAAAAAACAGAAATTAATTTTGTTCACAACCTTATAATTGCCCTCAAGTTTTGCTCCATCGTACTTTTAACAAGATTTTTCATGGTTCGATTATTAAATAATTATCCCTTTATCATGGTAAAGGCACTTACCATTGGTATATTTGGTATTTTTTAGTTCGCCTTTGCCTTACTGACGATTCCATCTGATAACCAATATTAGTAGAAATTAGTAATGTAGGGATTTTGTTGATATATTTATTTTCTTATACATAATGTACATTGCTAAAAATATTCGGTAACGATAGGATTTAAAGAATAAGTTTATTGGTTATTCACGCCTACAATATAACATAAATAATTTATAATTTATTTAGTTATTACTGAACAATACCCCTTTCTTGTTTTGTTTTGTAGTTTCTGTTTTCAGTCTCATTTTTACAAATTCAAAATATCAAGGAATATATTAAGGAATACTTGCCTACGACTTAACTTATGGTTATATAACGCATATAATGTACATACATACTCGTATAATATGTGCAAATAGAAATTTATTATAAAATTGTAAAACGTTTTGGTATTAATTACACTTTTAATCCTAACTTTGTTGACATTTATTTAACTTCCTACTTATTCTGATCTAATTTTACATTAAGTTTATCTGATTTGCATCGTCTTTTTTCTGGTTTTTCATTATCATCTGGTGTCGTCAGTCAGAATGCTTGTATTTAATTTATTACAGCAGTCTAATTTAGACGGTTACAAAATTAGTATATTTTCACAATTCTAAATTATTATTGTTATTTCGTAATACCATATCTTCTTATTTTTTATTTCTTAATATAAAACGATCTTGCTGTCTTCTGAGATTCGAATTTTAGTTTGGAATATTCTAAACTAAAGCAAATCTACTAAATTGTGTTTATAAATGAATACTTCTATTTTACCACATTTTAATTGCTTACCTTGGTATTTATATTAGGTAGTCGTAATATAAAAAATAACGTTGATAGGTGATGTCCCAACTATATATATTTTTTTATTTGGAACTATCTGCATAAATTTCAATGAGTGAGTCTAATGAAAAATTTTGAACAACTAATTTCTGAGATTTTCTTATTTACAAATCTTCAACATAGCTGTCAGAAAGTATTTTTTAAACAAACATTTTTCATGGCTGTCTTTTTGTTTCATATATGTAAAACATATAATATATCTAACTTACAATTTTATTATTTTAGGGGAGTTTAGGGTATTAAAAATCATTATTTCCATAAATTTCGCTTCTCTCCACATCAGCCGTGTGCACCCGCGAACCGCCATACTACATCATAACTGAGTTCATGCCCAATGGCAATCTTCTCGATTATCTGCGCTCCCGCTCAAAGGAGGAGTTGACGCCCCCTGTCTTACTCTATATGGCTACGCAGATCGCCTGTGGGATGGCCTATTTGGAGAAGTTCGCCTTTATTCATCGGTAAATATTGCACTGAGATATCCTACATTATAATTATATATAACAGTTGTTAACAACCCTTTTATTTTAGATGCTGTTTTCATACAGTTTATAATAAATAAACAATTTTTATACTATTGGTAAATATGTTAATATAGCAAATGATTTGATTTATGGCATATTTTTTAGATATTTTCTGTTTCTTTTTTAACATTCACATTTTGTATTGTTTGGCTACTTATAAAATTATTTGTAGTTAAATTTACTTATTTTTTTCTAGAGATTTAGCGGCCCGAAATTGCCTGGTTGGCGCGGATCACATAGTGAAAGTCGCTGATTTCGGCTTGGCGCGCTGTATCCAACGTGACAACACTTACACCGCCCACGTTGGTGCCAAGTTCCCGATAAAGTGGACAGCGCCGGAGGGTTTGGCTTACAACATGTTCTCTACTAGGTCGGATGTGTGGGCCTTTGGTGTGCTTTTATGGGAGATTGCCACATACGGAATGACACCTTATCCCGGTGTGGAACTGCAGGATGTCTACCATTTACTGCACAAGGGGATTCGCATGGAGCAACCAGAGGGCTGTCCGGATCATGTCTATCAGCTCATGCTCAAATGTAGGTGCCTCTTTGTTTTTATTTCTGCATATTTTTGCATTGATTATAATACACATTCTGTTCCTTTACAGATTTAAGATGTAAATAATTGTAAATGCTATCTATATTTATATCTATTACATGGTAAAGTCGGCGATGCTTATAAAAAATTAAATTAAAATGAAGATAGAATTTTAAATTAAGTTAAACCTTATATTTCAAGGTTACTCCTGAAAGGTATGCAAGTAAAGTAAAATAATACAAAATGTTAAGTTTATGGCTCATTGACTAATAATTCATTAGCCATCTAATGAATAGCCATTCTAATCCATTTTTACTTTAAGATTTATAGTTTATATAATTTAAAGTTTAATCTAATTGAAGATTTTTTGTTATTTTTCTTAATTCTATTTATTAACATCATCGCTAAGGCTTTCTCGCTTAACTTAATTTCTATTAATCTGATGCTGCGAGAGAGGGTCACTGTTTCTTATTATTTAAAAATATATATTTAATTTAACTATTTCTTGCTGAATATAAATGTTATTGTTTTGTTTGTATTGTACTAATTTTATCCATAGATCTTTCCTACAACGTATAGACTTAAATTACATTGCAAAAATAGAATAAATACATAATAGCATTTTTTAAAACTAAAAAGATTTAGACAAAACTTGGTAAATATAAAATTAATTATACAACTTATTTGCGTTTAAACTAAATCATTCAATTTTTAATAATAACTAGAAATTTATTTTTGTCTTTGATTATGTTATAGAAATATGCATGACCTTTACACTTCTAAAATTCTGTTATTTGATTGGCTGACAATCATAGGTTGGCAGTGGGAAGCGGGTGATAGGCCCAGTTTCCGTCAAATCTACGAGGAGTTGGAAACCATGTTTACTAACTCGAGCATCGACGAGGAGGTTCAACTTCAGCTCGCTCGAGGTGGTGGTGGCGGTAGCTCGCATCTCCATAGCAATGGGGGCGGGATTCCACCTCCCCCGCCTGTTTCTAGCGGAAGCAGGAGAATAGTAGGTGGAGAGCATTCCTCCCAGCAACAGGCGCCATACAAACGAAGTGCGAGCGAGGATCAGCTGCTTCAACCACAGAATATAGATGGCACTGCCTCGCCCGATCTTACTAGAGGTTTGCTTGCGTATTCCTGTATTTTCTGCTTTAAATTCTATTTATTATTTAAATGATGAGAATCTGCTACTCCTTTTGATTCAAACGCCTTTATATTTCAATTGTTTATATATTATTGACTGTATAAAGACATTAGAAAACAGGCTTTAGGTTGTACATGTTATATTTTTAGAAATGCCATTTACAAAAATTATGAGTGTCAGTTAGGGCATTTAGTTAAGCATTTATTTTTCTAAATTTCGATTATTTGCTTAAATATAATGCTTTATTTATATTTATGTTAGTAGTATGTAAATTAATATTTATATATTATCAAAGTTTATATTAAAAAACATTTTTTTTACTAAATTTTTCACATAATCTACATCCAAAAGTTTAAACGTTTTCCCTCTTCTCTTCCATCAGCGTCCCCTGCTAGTCTGACCTCAGAAGAGGGCGGTATCTCCCTGGGTGGCACGTGGGGCAGTCGACATAGCTTCCGAACGCCCGGCTCTGCCCCCCTCTGCTCCTCAGGCACTCGGGCTGGGAGTGGAGGGCCAGGTAGTGGGTCTCTCGGGCGTCGTCGTGCCCCAGCCCCACCTCGTAGGACCACACCTGTGAAGGCTGGTGGAGGTGGGGAGCACCATCTACATCACCACTTGGGAGGGCCGGGAACGCGGAAAAGCATCAGTATCTGTGTCCCGGAGACGGTGACTGAAGCGGCGCATCACCAGTTTTCCTCTGTAATCTCTGGTCAACATCATCCAGTGGGAAGCTATAACATTATGACGTCTTCTGGTAAATTTAATCTTCCAATTTCTTTACGTTAATAGTTGTTTTACTGTATAAAGGATTATTATATTTTTTTGTAATCACTATTTTAATATAAAAAGAAAAAATACGAAAATTTTGAAAGTAAACTTACAAAGACTGCATGCTAATAACATCTTACTAGTAGATGGAAAATGGACAGCGATTAACCTTGTCCGCTTTTCATAGCAGCTTTACCCCTCTGACTGATGAGAACTACATTAGAAGTTTATGACTTATTTAATGTAAATAAAGCTTACAAAAGAACAATTATTTGTGCTATACCAAACTTTAGTTAATTAACAGACTAAATAACGAATTACCAGTAACTAGAGAAACCAGATTTGTGATTAATAGCGATTTTTTTCTACAATGAATATGTATTAATTTGTCAATATAATTTTAAAATAATAGCTCATCTATATCTTTCCCTCCTTCTTTGTAGCTCTATTATCCAGCGGCGATCCTATTTCCCCCCAAGAGAGTCCCCCCTGTCTCGACTTTCCTCCGCCACCCATCTCCCCTTCCACTTTCGCCTCCCTCCCGCGTGGTGCCTCTGCTGCCAACACTACTCCATCACAACCACCGCCGCCACCGTCACCGCCTCCACCACCATCTGTACCTTCCGCCTCCAAAGTCATACACCCACTTAACAGTGCCAATCTCGCCCACCTCAACAGTAGTAGTGTCCCAGTCTCTGACCAAATTGGCCGCTTCCTCGGATCTCTTCCCCCGCCGCCGCCGCCACCACCGCCACCACCTCCACCCGTGGTATCCAATGGCAAGAGCAGTAGCGACAACGTCCGTCGCTCGAACTCCGACTCCCGACGACAACAACCACTACCGTCCAAGCCCAGTGGTGTCTCGCTGCAAGACGAACTCCGAAATCGTCTCCGTGAGAAACGCGACAAGCGGATGAGTTGGACGGGTCCTTCAGCTACTGGCGGGATGGGTAGCTGCGGCGGGTCCACCTCTCCTCTAGTGCGGCCATCTCTGCCACCCGTCCAACAAGAATTAACCCCCACGCGGCCCGACCTTGAGTCATCGATCGGTCGGGTATTCCTCTCGACAGAGACTGTCCGCGTGGGTTGGCCGGCCACTGCTAACGATCTGTCGGCTCTGGCAGAAGGGGTGCACGATCTGTGGACCGAGTGTTTGGGTTTTGCAGAGGCTGGTCTGGATACCTGTTCACCACATGCCAAGTTTCGCTTCCGGGACATGTGTACTTCTCTCCAGGGGCAAGGGGACGCTCTCAAGAAGCGCTCTCAGGACCCAGCAGGCATGAATAAGGCTCTCGTTCAGCTCCAGAACACGCTCACAGACCTGCGGACTTTGGTACACAACCAATCCGGACTATAACCGCTATTTTTTAATCCGCAAGTTTGACCCGCATTCATATTTAAAGTTATCATTTCGATGTGTGACAAATAGTGAATTTGGTTTGTGAATCGAGAATGTGGAAATAATAATAAGTACAAATTCAACACGCAGTTAGTGTACCCGCACACACATACATTAATGCGCCTTTTTCAGGAAATACAATCTCTACTATCGACAATCTCAACAAACCAGCATTACGAGTGCAACAGTATCTAGTTCTTATAATAATAATACTTAAAAATAAAATGTCTGTTATCCTCTTTCATTTTATTTTTTTAAGAAATAATTTAAGTCTTATTGTTCTGCATTTCCACAGATACAGCTACATATTTCACAAACACCATAGACGAGACTACTTTCTACATTTATATTATATATTATATTAATTTTTGTTTATTATTAATAATAATAATAATTTATATTTCACAATTTTGCGTATACATAATATGTATAATGCACATTATGTAATTTATTTGTAGCTGCAAATTCAGTACTTTTCTCCTTCTAATTTTAAGCCTCGACAATTCAGTTATATTTTATACCATTATAATGCTTACTACATTAGTTGCCAAATTTGATTCAATTCTGTCTCTCCTCAAAATCTTCAACTTTATAGCGCAACTGCCATAATACGACGTGATGAAAAGCAATTTAACTGTAGAATATGTTAGCTTATCTAATTATAACAGTTGTTCTTCTAATTTTCCAGCTGTTTTATTACTTTGGTGTCCATCACCTTTCACGAAGTTATATTCTTTAATGCTACAAATGAATTGCTGTGAAAGATATCACCATGTTAGACCAACAAATAGTCTCCCAAAATGAATCTCTTGATCCCTACTGCAATATTGTTTACTTGATGTTTCGTATGCATTACCTCATAAACCCATTAACCTGTAAATAATAACCAAACTTGTGTATTTAAATATTAATAAAGTCAGCCTGTTTTTCGCCTTTCTGTCACATTCAGAATTATTTTTCTAAGTTTCCCCTTTTCTTCTTATTTTGTTCTTTCGGCAATTTATTACTTATTAATACATATGTTCTCTTTAATTGTACCTCCAATTCACTCTACTAACCAAAAAATGCGCCAAAACCCTTCTTTTCGTTTTTCTTCATTATTCCTGGGTTTGTATAGATCATGATAACACAATAATCTTTAATATATTTCAAATGATAAATATAATTGTTTAACATTAAATGATATAGATAACCTATAAATATATGAATTTTGATTTAAAAATTGATTTGAAAGGATTCTATCTGAAGATGCTATAGAAAAAATAGAAATATTAAATTAAATTTTGATATTATTTAAGACTATTAAAAATAAATTTTTCACAGAAAACGATTAAAACGCAATTTTTTACTTTTTGATCTATGCAAAGTCTTGTAGTTTCTCTTTTTTTCTGTAATTTTTGTTTCAATTGCACATTAAAGAATAATCTGTATCATGAAAACACATATTCTGGAAGCAAGGTAGAATCTGCAGATAATCTATAATTCTTACAAAATCTATACTGTGTATAATAATATATTCTCAATGTCTTGAATCTAAAACTTGAATTTTGCAATAACCAAACTACTCTCCTTATCTGTAAATCCTGGCTTCGGGTCAGAAGCTTGGCTTTTCTAGTCACATTGCATTATAAATAATGATATTATTAATTATTCTATTATTGATGATACACTGATACATTATTATACATACATATTATACAAGCTTATTTTTTTCTGTGGTTGCATTTCAAGCTCTGTAAGCAATATTATGTGTAAATATGCCAAGACTAAGTTGCAGTTACATACGCAATGTTATTATATATTCTAATACGTGAATTTAAACTACACCCCTATATGATGCATATACATAATTGATATTATTGCTATTGTATCACTAACATACACAATACTGTTAACATTACAATTATACAGAGATTTGTTCCCATATATGAATATCATATCTTAATGTTATGTACATTATAATGTTTCTTTTCAATTTCAATTTACCTTCCGGATAGAATCATACGCGCATACACGCATATGTCTTTTAATATATATATATACTAAAATGTTATTATAATTTGTTATAACTGTAACTAAATAATTCAACAATGTTTCCCTAACTCTTACCCATCTGCTCTTTTCGCTTCAATTTTCTGAACTGACGATAGTTATGTTTCCATGAGTAAAAAAGCATTCAATTCGATTCCTATAATATAGACATATACATCATATTTTAAAATCTTATAAATCCCTGTAATAAAAGCATTTGTTTTGATAATTTTGTGTAAATTTTACAGTAATATCTGCTATACTACTTACGTACCCTGCTGCAACAGATAACATCCTACATTTAGATGGATCGTTATCCCTTTTTTGTCTGGCTCTCTGTTAATCCTTCAGTCAAGCCCTCTTCTCTATATAATAAATATTACAAATATTGTGTTGGTGACGTTCAGAAGTACGACGTGGTGACGTAATATTATCCTTCAACCCAGCAAACTTGAACTCCTCCCCACCCATATGCCCTTTTTTCTACTGTGTTCATATGAAAAATAAATTGATACGAAAATAATAAGCATCTTTTTTTAACTTATATTATTTTTAGTGTTTAAAAATTAGTGGGATGTAATATAATTCACTGATTAATATAAGTGAATATTTTTAATTGAATTAACAGATACAACTACATATATTACATTAATAAATATTTGGATATGTGATGAAGCTATACTGATACCAGTTTTTTTTAGGATAAACAATGAATATCTTATCAATAATTTCTTTCATTCGCTGTAATTATATTTTGTTGGTTGGTTATATAATTGTTATCTGAATTTTGTTTAAACTAATATGATTAAAATATTTTTCTATTTGTATGAAAATGATAGCTATATATTTGAAAACAAATTCTTTGTAAGTGAAGTGTAATTATAATGTTTCTTTGATTTACAGATATATTTACACATTTTATAATCTCTTATATTAATTTTATAATTATCCTTGATCGGAGAAATGGAATTGTAATTAATTATTTTATAAAGTCCCCATTTTTGTATTGCGTAGGCACAAATCCTAATTTAAACGCGGATACAACAATACAAATCTTTAACGTAGACTTCTTGGCATTATCCCTTTAAAATATATTTATAACTAGAATGCCAGTAATATGGATATAAAATTAAATATTAGTTTCACTTACTATTCGAAGGTAAAATAAGTATCTACGAATGTGCTTAACAAAATATTGTTTTTTTTAGGCAAGAATGGATCGCAAAATTGGTTTGTATGTAGACGGCCCAGGATAGCGGCGATTAAAGCCGATGACCTGTTCAAATAATGAGCAGGATTGTAAAGCAGTCTCCTGAAATGATGTGCTTTAAAATTAACTAGAACATAAATCGGCGGATTTCTACCTTTCAAAATACACAAATTTATTTCACAATATAATACCATCTTTCAAATACACAACTTCGGTATATTACTGATGACAAGGGAATCTAGAACTATTTCACTCTTATTAGAGCTCATCAATTAACCTAACCCCTTAAACATGAAACTGGGTTGTCCTAGCCTCCCTCCGGCATCAGTAATATATTTGAAAGGTTGTTGGATTATTGGTTTTTTTTTCACTTAGACTACTTAATAGTTCCATAAGTACTGCATTGAAAACAGTTGGAAAGTTTATAAGAAATAACTTTGCTGATGTTAATTATCTAAATATTTTATAGTTGAAAGACATTTTGAAAACGTACGATAACATTTCGTCAATTTATACATAGGCTTTAATCGTATTTTTATACATACTAAAATATGACATAAATTAGATTTAATCTATTTAACTTAAATACATTTTTGCATAAATTTTAGAACAAATTAGTTATCGAGTCTGTCATGCAGATTGGCACAGCATATCAAAAATGGATAATTGATATTAAGCCAGAGTGCACTAATTCTGATGGGAATTAACCCCTTAAGGTATATTAATTTCTTTTTTAACGCATCGAAACGAGCTATTGCTTAGAGTAGATAATTAACCTTTACTTCTGCTAAACCATACTCATCGATGAAATATATTATTATCTACTTTATAAATTGAGACTTTAATAACATTTATTGATACATAGTAGTATTATAGCACACTTGAATGTACCTAATACTTTTTAAACATGTATGAACAAAATATGATAATTGTGCTGTGAATAATATTCACATAAATATAATTGGTAGTACCTAAACGTCATATTATTTTGCTAAACAGGTGTTGTGTCATCGGAACGCCCACATTCAAAATAATTTTAGCAAAGAACGAAATAATAATCGATATTAACTACGAAGTGTTGTTGAGTCTTTACATTCCAGTCTGCACTGTGAACATTTTATTTATGAGGTAAGAGTGTATTTTGTTTGCTGTAAATGCTGCAATTGTACGTATAGGGCATATAAATTCAGAATGTATTCACAATAATTTCTTTTGAAATAATGAAGGACAGGTATACAATAAGAATTATTTCCGCTATTATTACAAGTAAACACATACGCCTATACTGTTTATTGTGACATTGACTGATATAATTCTTAGGTATACTATAAGACAAAACAGGTTTTCATTTTAGGCATTCTTTGGCTATACCTTATACTGCCGTAGATTAATACAATATTATAATGCATAACATTGTCTATGTAAAATTCTAGTTATTTGTAAATTTTTTTAGTCTATAATCAGATAAATAGGTAGGTATAATATAAGATAAATTTCAAATCAATAATATGGGCTTACTGTGTATAACATCATATCACATCACATGACAAATTGACATAATTAACCATTTCATAAAATCATAGTTGCATGATTAAAATTGAACGATTGACACAAAAAAGTGTTTTTATTCAGTCGATATAATTATATATAAATATAATAATAAGCATACTATATACTACTTTTTAAATTATTCAATCAATTGTTTCAACTTTATAGAGTAGGAAATGCATTATATACCTACTCGTATATATATCAACATAATAGTTAAAACATTTATTTATTTATTTATTTATAACATATTTTTATTTAAACTAACTGTGATTATAGCATTCCATTGTAGATAAGACTACATTATAAATCCACTATATACAGGAACAGTAATTAATACATAATATATATTTAGTTTTAGCAATGTAATAAGTATGAAGAAATCTAAGTACATAAACTAATCTGTATTTTATAGGTGTAGTACATCGATATTACAATGTTATGTCTATACTATATGACACAACTGAAGTATTTGGTATAGATATATTTTATTCTTATAAGTAGGTGTACTCTATTTAAGACATAAATTGTAATATTATACACGACTGGTACGCGTTTTAAGATAGCTTTAATATAATTATCGAGCATATTAAATTTCTTGGCACAAATTCCAAAACATTATCATTCCTCTATATACACTAAAATATTGGACTATAAACATTTGGTGACTGTATATATAATGGTTTCTATGATTAGAAATAGTTAGAGAAGTTCTATTCATTAAAAAAATAGAGTATCTTTATATTTAAGTTGCACTGGAAAACGTTTTGGAATACGAGGGCCAATGCATAAAAAAATACACATAGATATACCTACATGCATATACAAAATTAAAACAAAATACAAAGGCAGGAATTGTTAAAGGTAGCATAATATCAGATGACAACTATAGGCTCGACTAGTTATATTTATTGAATATTTGTTTTGAATTTTTGTTACAAATTAAATAATTTTGGGATCAAGGATCTTGCACAGCTTTGAATTGCATAACTGGAAAAGTATTGATTAGAAAAAACGGATAATCCTTTAAAATCACATCACGAATACTCATAATAAGAGCAGTACTGAATTAACACACTGGAAAGTGAGATTCTATGTTTATTCAAAGTTACAATCATTACCTTAATTTCGAAATTATGCTTCCAAATTGTGAGAAAAATAAGCATCATTATGATATAATGCATGTATATATAACTCTAATAATATAGATGCTATTATGAATAATGGGAGTTTCCTGAGCAACACTGGTCTTATTATATTTTAATGACCTTTTTTATGCCATATACACTCACCTTTTATATATAATTTCTTGAAGCTGTTGCAGTAAATGTTATATTGAAAATTTTGCATTTTCTAATTTAGTCCTGGAAAATATCTGCAGATTGTAGGAATTCTGTAAGAAACGACAAGCATACTTCATCATATACTGGATGTTTCAAATAAATTTCATTTTCTAATATGTCTAGATTATCTATTTTGTTTGCAGTAACAAAATAAATTACTTTGACAAATTTCCATCGATTTCTGGGACTTTTTCGCAATAATTTTTATTGAGAAGAACATTCTCTTTTAAAATTGCGAAGCGTGAATGTTACAATGAATTTACTAATAAATCCACGTATTCCTAAACATTATCGAAAGAAATATTGCTTGATTATACCTAATAGACTTTTTTTATCAAGATATATAGTACTAAATAATTTATCTTATAGAATTATTTACTGCACTGATTAATGCGTTGGAGATCACTACATTTCGACATTAAGAAGAATACAGCAACTATCCAAATATTTTGGAAATTACTATAAGGACACTGTTTAAAGGAAATCGGATCAAGGAAGCGTACAATACTGCAAACAGAAGACACTAATACTGCCATTAGAAGATGATAACGGAAGATTGTCGTACTAGCGACGGAGAGTGATTGAGGCTCTAATTGTTGTCGTTTCTACAGGCTTCTTTAGGGTAGACTGGCTTTCTCTGGGGTCTTTGTGGTCTACAGTAAATAGACAATAGATCAGCATAAGTCTAAAGATGAGAGTGTATACTTTCACTTTTCTAGCACCAAACTTCTTCGAAGAGAGTATTTTAGTGCGCTTCTTGTAGAAGGTTGATCTCTGAGAATTCGTCTTCTTAACGTTATCTACTACAGTGGTGCTTCTTTGTTAATGGTCTGCACTTTTGTTAATAAGCGAATTAATATTTTTTTCATTTTTGCTCAATACACGATTGTGGTATACTTTTATTTGCCATAAGTATGGTCGTTTTTATATGCTTGTCGAAAAATTTCTTAGTAAAATTCATAGGTTCAGTCTAGAGGCATAATTAATTTGATATCAGAAAACAAGTGAATGTTAATATAAAGTGATAATAATAATAAGTAAATGTTAATAAAAAATCTTTCGCCAATTTTTTCTTGAGGCAAAGGAACGAATTAGCAACCTAAATTGCTTCACAGTTTTTGGAAATATTTAGTATGCTGATTTCTCTTGACGGTCAAAAGGTGGCCGTTATTTTTACTTGCAAGCTGAAACTGATCGTGTGGAGCTATATCCTGAGGGGATTTCAAAAATAGTTCATGAGCTCATAAATGTGAAACTGGATCTACAAGTATGACAGCCGGGGTGGTGTGAACGAATACTTAAATATAAGAAGTACCTACTTAATTTTTGATCCCAAAAAATAATTTGATGTGATCAAAAAATTCTAAGTACGTACCTACTTAGACTTATGTAGTAAATCATATTATGTGTTGAATTAGTATGAAACGAGACTTATATTCTTCCACAATTTCTTTCATAATTTTTTCGAAAACAAAATCTAACCCTATCCATATCGGTGAGGGAGCTTTCCGCACCTTTGCTATGATTTTTAAACGAACAAATAAAGTTTTACCAGTTTTTGTTCTGTATTCAGTATTTTACACATAAGGACGGGTTATGTGACCAAACCATACAAATGCACCTTTTTAAAAAAATGACTAAATCATACTTTTTATATAACCAATACATATATCTCTTGAAATCTATGAAATTCTGAATCGGGCAAGCTGATATTTCATATAATAGTTCAGGAAGTACAATAGTATGCTTTCTTGCCAAAAATACGTAAATAAAACGTTGAATCATTTTTTAAAGTTATAAAAGTAAATCATTATGCTTAAAAATATTTTGAATCTTTTTCAAGATAATAAAACATATTATTTACCAAAAAATAGAATTTACAATAAAATAGCTGTAAGTAGATATTCTACAGAATGAGACATTCAACTTTTTTCTGTTAGTTAAGTGACATTTGAGTGTAGTGGATGATCAGTATTGTTTATTTTTTGCAGAAAAAAGATCAGGCACTTATTATTTCATAATGATTGTAAGTCTCCAAAGATCTCTTTGCATTTAATTGATTTTCACGCTCGTTTGAGGGTTTGCTTCAATTTAGCCTTGATATCAGTTGGATTTGTTCTTATTGTTTAAAATTTTAGAACTCTGCGAATATATTAACGAATGTATTTAGCGAATGTATATTTTTGTTGAGATGATGAAGGTTATGGATTATTGCAAATACTTTAAATACAATTATTATTATTTTATAGTTTATATTTTTTGCATATCTATAACCAATTAAGAAAGTTATCAAAAATCATTCCAAATAATTATAAATGTAAAACAATGTTAGTTTGGAAAAAACCGTATTTTATTATTTGTATATAAAGTATAATATTCCTAAAGATAATAAAAGCATACTGGAGTGTGACAGAAAAATTGAGATTACTCACCTCGTTTTTTAAATATAAAATGCAACATAACTATTTGTTTAAAATAAAGTTGTTGAAACCATAATTTGAAATTATGTTATATAAAAATAATTTTATAAATAACCCAAATAAATGTATTCTTTTATACTACTTCCGGTATGTAATTAAATAGGTACATTTTAAGAGAACTTGCATGCATGTACATAGATCAAGATGCCTAACTGAAGTTTATATAAACAAATTAATTTAAATAAACACAGAAGCAATATCTGATATAATCAGTGCAGCCTCATTAGCATAATTATTAGCCTCTCCACGTTACAGATTCGCATAGCCAATCAGCTCTAAGCCTTTATCGGTGACCAATCGCGTGAACTGTGCCGATAGAAGAGTCTCCAATTCAAGCTGACGATCGGTTGATTGTGAGAATTCGTCGGCTCCATCACCACAACCAATCTCGTTGGGTCCTGTGACCCAGCCAGGGTGACTCATCAACTCCCCAACTAGGTTGTTGCTATGGGAACATGATAAGGAGGGGGGTGCCTTGATCGCTGACAGGAACTGCTGGTCGAGTTTGTCAACAGTGAAATTGGTGCCCATGTTGGCGAGACCGAGGAAAAAGTCGGTAAATCTGTGGGGTAAGTTTCGGGTGAGTAATAAATCGGTAGTATTAATCAATGGTAGCTGAGTTGAAGTCACAGAGCTATAAATATATATAGACACGAAAATGCCCGCCGGAAATACACACATTTCGCTGTCTCAATAAGATAAGGCATCTAATCAAAAATCAATATTTACATAAAAAAGCCCCGTTACTTGAAATGAAAATAACAATAGTTAGTTAATTTGAATTCGAAAAATTGGTCACATAATTGACTTTAGTGGAATCTCCGCTACACATATATATTAAATAATTTTATTTAAGCTGCCAACAGGTGGTAATTGGGTTGTAGACATAAAATCAATCATTATTATTCTCTCGTTTCAATCGCTAACTCTTCTGTTTGAGTTTGATGCATTAATTAGTGAGAATATTAATGTTCTTACTTTTGATAATATAATGATTGTGTTAAATTGCAGTCATTATACAAAGGCGTTTTTTACCGTTGCATAAATGCAAGAGTATCTGAATAAGACGATATTCTGATGTGTGGTAACACATTTTAATATGACAAAAAACTACAGATTTAGACTCATTTTTTAATCCTAGTAGAGTCTTTTAGTACATATAGTATCATTTGTCTTTGTGATAACAGTTTTTCTTGAACTTTGCAAAATATTGCAAATAACATATGTAGAATAATAAAAAGACAGTGGTACATTGCACTAATTTTATCATCTTTATGTATATTAAAGTTCTTCAATATAAATCCGTTGAATTTGAGTAAACATTATATAATATGGTATAACTACTGTCTGTAAGTATATATTTTTATCAGTTCAACTAATGAACTAAAGTATACTGTTATAATTTGTATTTTCATGATGATACTTTTTATTGCAACGGAAAATGTTCTTACAAAATGTTATTTTTAAAGATTTTATTACGGTTTTGTTATAATATTAAATATTTAAGATTAAAATCATCTCAATAGATTTATTTAACTGAAACACAAGCATTTAAAATGTGTATATTAAGTTCTTGTTAATTATACTACCGATAAACTAATCTACAGTAAAATAAATAAAATATTATTAATTTCCAATATATCCTTTTATAGTGCATTCAAGATAACAACTTAATAGTAATGAACTAGATACGATAATTATTAAGCTATAGTTAAAACTCTTGATTTACTTAATTTGTAATTAATAGAATTTACTCACTGTGTACCTATGTAATTTAAAATAAATACCTACCTGCTACGCTTTAGGTTTTAAATCGTAAATAGATTAGTACCTATTGTTTCCCCCATAGAAATACTTTTAAAATTGTAAATACCAATAAAATATATAGTTATGTGAATCTTTATCTGATTTTACACTTACTTTATACCAAACTTTTGATAGACCTTCTGAGATCGCCTAGCGTCTGCGTTCACCGAGACAAAGAACTCGGTGTTGCCATAGTTCCAGGTCACGTGACTCAAGTCCTCCAATGGGATTCGAGTAAATGAGATTCCTCTTCGAGCCATCTGACGCGCTATGATTCGATCAATACCTACGCACAGTGCAATGTGAGCAAAAGAATGACGTCATAGAGCTATAGAAATAGTCGTATAAAAGACGCTGCAACACCAAAAACACACAATATATATCTTCGATAACGTAATAAGACTGGTTAACCAATCAGCAACCAATTTTTACAGGAGTAAAACCACCTGATTATATATATATGGAAACAATAGAAAATAGGTCATAGATTAATTTTTTTCTTTTGACTTATTTGTATTTTAGTTTTTTTTGTATTTTAAATTGTATAAAATTATAATTCAATTTTAAGAGTATCTAGTATTTTGTAAAGCCTTGTCTGTATACCTACAAGTGGCACATGTACTAACATTGTATGATTATGTATTGACTTAGGTACCGCACATACAGTACTATTTTCCCTACAGTCTCTATTTTAGTTGAATTTCTATAGTGTAAACGAAGGAATTTATTTAATATTTCTGTTAAATTAATCACATTGTATCACACATCAAATCTGTTTGCTATTGTATGCAAACGTATAATCCATATTTTGTTTCATTCGTAAGAGAAGAATAGCTAAAAATCAATTTTATGCAAAACGGTTCAATTTATGGTAATTTTCTGGGTTGCAGATAATATTTATATAAAAAGTTGCTATTATTTAAAAATTATGTAAATATACATTTTTATTAGTAAAATAAGTTTTAGACGGTACACCCGGATTTAATAATAAAATAAATGAAGCATATCTGCAACTATTTGTGTCTGTGGCAAACTGAGGTACAGGTAAAATAGTGACCATTCAGTATTTTACAAGCAGTTACAGCAATAATTAATATTAACTAGTATATACGTTAGTACTATTACTGTTAATCATCTCTGTTGTAATTATGTATGTACTTATTATAGTACTCTGTATCTCATTATCACGTAATCATTACTCATTGGTGTAATTGCTTGTAATACTCAATGGTCACTATTTACCTGTACCTCAGTCTGCCTGAAGATGTCTATAATACAGACGGAAATATTTGTAGTTATTCTTCATTTAATCGGGGTGTGCTGCCTAAAACTTATTTTACTAACTATCTTCAACATCCACCAACAATGTTCAATAATACATTTCTATATTAATGACATTTTAAGCGAATTGGTACTAAGCAGAAAGTTAAAATCTTTTGTATTTAATTCTAAAAAGTAATATTTTGTACTCTTTTTAAAGAACATTTATAGCTATAAAGAATTAATCCTGTAATTATAAGGGAGCTAACCCCGTAAGTTAAGCTCTAACTATATTCAAACTTAAAGGGCTAAAATACAATGACAATAGTTATTTATATAAAGGAACGGAAACTACGAAAGTAGCTGTAAAATTCTGAATATAAATAGTTGTAACCTTGGAATCTTAAAAGATCGTCATTTTATAAATGTCATTAATATGTAATAAAAGCTTCAATATGAATATCTAGTAAACAGAATACACAACTTAAATATATATACTAATAAACATAATGCTTTCAACTAATCTTTTGTGAAGGGAATTATAGTGTTTTGAAGCATTCATCTTATTAAATATAATTGTGAATGTAATATCTAAATATTTTACGATGATTTTAACATGTAAGTTACAATAAACTATACGCCATGGCGTAAAAATTTAATCCAATTTTTTAAATGCAGATGAGTCTAAGTCAGTCAGATTCAGGTCTATCTGTCTTAATTCTTCACACAGTTTTAGAAAAAAAACCAAATCTCCGAACCGTCAGGAATGGATTATCCTTCTCTGGAACATAAAAGACACACTCAGATTAGACTCGTGGGGATATATACCGTAAAACATCATGCCTATCTACACAAGAGAAGTTTGTGGCATGTGGGTAAAATTGATGTATAAATCATATAAGTGCCTGGTATTACTGTCTTCTAATCTCCTATATATGTAGGTAAGTAAGTCAAAAATTTCATATAGGGCAACCAAGAAGACCCTCGTCCCCCTCGAATTACCTGGAAGAATGTGGACATGTTGATGACCATCAAGATGGGACGGAGTGCAGCCGAAGAGTCCACAGAACACTTCAATTTGAGCTTCTACCTCCCGTTCAACCTGCAATGAAGTAGATGAAGACATTTGTTGACAACAATGAAACGAGATGGAAACTTTTCTTTAGTTTACAGAACATACTTTGAAATTATGTTCCTGTGAATATTCTCAACTATTTATTTATACTCAGTGAAAAATTCTTTAAACAGAATGAACGATCGATTCTCTAATTTTGATTGATTTTTAGAAAAAAATAAAAATGATCAATTATTGTAGAATTACCTAATTTATTTTTCCAAACATCGAATAAGAAAGAAAAATTATTTATAATATAATTTTTAGTTATTTGAGATACCGGAATTTCAACCTTAACACTTAGAAAGTTGGAGCAATTATATCTAATCACATTAACTTCTGAATTATTGAGTAATTTAGACTTAGTAGTTTAACGGAAGAACTATTAGGTAGATTTGCACCTAACTCTAAACTGACTTAAGAAAGCAATGTCATCCTCACATTATGCATTTATTTAATGTTTGTATAAGATGCACGTTAACTGTAAAAATAATGTCTTTAGGTAATAATAAATGAAACAGCTTAGTATTAAGTTGAGTGGAGTAACACGCAGATAACAGCTAACCTCCTGTAGCGATATGATCCCGGCATGGTGGGCTTCTCGTAATCCCATCTTCCCACGCATAAATGCGCCTGTGACACCTGCACACGTGGAGGTGGAACCGGGTGTTAGAGTCAACAAAGAGGTCACTCGATCGGCAGGGGAGAGGGGGTGACCCTCTGTGAGATTCAGGTGAAGACCTTTGGTGGGGTTTGGGGAGGAAGAAATGATTCAATCATAGATTCCAGCTGATGAGTAGAAACATAATTATATAAAAAGGGTTTTGTTTGTTTGTTTGCCGGCATCATCAGTTGTGATGTTGACCGCCTCTTCCAAATACCGCTCTCCACGTGATGTCTCTCCACGCTCTTCTGTTTTGCGCCATTCTGCAGCAAGCTGTTGCGCTTTTCCCGGTCTATTTTGTCAGATTGTCTTGATATTGAGCTCGTGGTCGTCCTTGTGCCTTCAATGTCTCCTTTCGGGGCTGTCTTTACCAGTTGGCAGCCTTTAGGTCTGTTGGTATGGCCGAAGTAGGCAAGTTTCCTTTTGCAAACCAACCCTAAGAGCTCTGGTTTGACTTTAAGCTGTTCCATGATGTCTGCATTTCTTCTTCTCTCTGTCCAACTGATTTGCAGCATTCTACGGTAGATCCACA
>JAYRBW010046783.1:0-11377 GCA_036023295.1 Invenusta paracnida
TTTCGTATTGCAAAAATGACGAACATTTGAATAATTTAAACTTTTTACGACAAATTTAAAGCTTTTTACAAAAAAAAAGATTTTTCCAAAAAAATTAGTACTAAGTACTAAATACTGCCGCGCGCGTGCTTCTCAAAAATCCCCTGGACCTGACACCAAACAGGTTTTCAAGTTTACCTGCCCTTACCTACATTACATAGTAAATAATTAATTATAGTTTACATTCCAATACATTTTCAATTTCCCAAATATTATATTTAAGATTTCACTATCATTGCTATCATAGTGAAATTTAAAATTAATCATAATATAGTATTTATAGTTGTCTTCTAGTTGTATCTTCTGTAAACTATCACGATGAAAATGATGTTAAATGATGAAAGAGTTCATTATATTTATGTATCATTATTAATTAACTTATCACTTATTTTCTTATCATGTGAAGGGAGGAATCTTATATATAGGTATGGAATAAGATATTACATATTTTCAAAAATCTACAGTACCCACCTTTTTGCACCCCTTATAAATGGTGGGTATAATTTTTTAATGTCTGGCATTGCTTGTTATCAATACTATGGTAACATTTAATATACTATAATAACAGATATAAAGAATTTCTACAAAATTTTATGACATAACTATAAGATTAAGAAAATTTGAAATATATGTCGAACATTTTTGAAAAAAATAAATAAAAAAAACCCCAAAGAAATGAAGCAAAGTTCTCAGCTCAGCAAGCAAGTTTCTAAGCTTACTGATATGCTTATCAGTAAAAAAAACATGCTATCTTCTTGTGATGACATCTACCACAAAAAGTTAAAAATATTTATACACAAAACTTTGATAACTTCATCCACTTCATTCTTGCTTTTTGTTCTCTCTTCTAATGCTTGTTTGGATGTTTTGTACATCAACTGCTGTCATAACCTTTCCTGTTTTTTCTATGAGGTGTTATTTTAACTTGGCAGGATCAAGTTGGCAATTGTGAAGTTCATAGCCGCAAATTATTTTTTGTTGTTGAAAAAAACAAAAAAATTATATATTGTAAAGGATAGTGAGATGCTTGATAATTGTTGTGTTGTGGTGTAGTGTATAGGGGTTACTTGTTAAATGTAAAAATGTGGCAACCAGTTGGGGACCCCTACCAGTCTGGGACTGGTCGGCACGTAATTGCAGACTATGTAAAGGTCCCTAATTGGTTGCCACAGTTGGCGACCAGTTGGGGACCAGACCAGTCCAGGGACCTTAATATAATTATAGCTTAAAGCTATTTTATATATTGGGCCAACCAGTTGGGGACCTTCACATAAAAAGAATAAAGAGAAATCGTTTAGAAAGCTATTTTATATATCTTTACATAGTCCACAACTGGGCCAACCAGTTGGGGACATTAATATAATAATAAAGAGAATTGACTTATAGCTTCTTATATTTTAAAAATTTTTAAAATATGTGAAGCGGTAAAATTGAATTTTGTTTTGTTTTTATAGAAATGCGGTATTTTGTATTTTTAATTTATTTTTCCTGACATTTAAACAGGTTTTATTGAAAAATTACTTAACTGGGCTGACCAGTCCCAGACTGGTCGGGGTTGCCAACTGTGCCGACCAGTTGGGAATTTTTTTTATGGTCCCCAACTGGTCGACCAGTCCGGGACTGACCAGTTACGGACCATAAAAAAGTCCCCAACTGGTCCGACCAGTCCTAAACTGGTTGGGGTCCCCAACTGGTCGCTAACATAATAATGTCCAATCCAATAGTAATACAGGATATTTCCAAAAAAGTTAGTCTGTATAATGCGGTGCCAGAGAAACTCTTGGAGGTGGATATAAGGATTAATACATAAGTATTAAGAATTTTACTTTAATTATTTATTTTACTTATTAATTTAAGTATATAATACATTAAAATAAATTGTAAAATAAAAATAAAAAAACCATTAAAAAACACATAAAAAAAGTAAAAAAAAAAAAAAAGTGAAAATAATTTAATGCAAGAAACTTGGAGATTACCTTGAATTCTACCTTAAAAATCGTATTGTGAAATGTGATAGCAACATAAAATTTAAAGTTACCGGATTTTGCCATTTTTATTTAAACAAAGCATTTATTTATTTTAAATTATGACAATTGCATAGAGAAGCTTTAAATGATTAAATTGATACCAAATGTTAAAAATATATTAAAAAAATGTCCTATGCAAATTTGTTTAAGTTTTGCTATATTTTTTTCTATATCTTTAACATAGGGGGTTCAGGTTAAAATTTTAATTTGCTCATTTAAACAAATTTATACATATATATAATCCTTAGATCTCCAGGATTCCAAATATGGTCTTTAGTTTTGGATTTGGTTTACCAGATGAAAAGTTATAAATATTTGATAGTTTAAAAAAAAGGTCATTTTCAGCATTTTTTAAATGGGATTTTACAATAGCACTTTGTGACAAAAAAAGGAAATTTTAATCTGGTTTTATTTTTAATTTGCAATAAATAACTCTTCAGCAAATTTTCATAATTTTAATATAACAACAGTTATAAAACTATTTTAAATGCTGCTGATATAATTTTAATACAAGATTGCTAGAAATCTGATTATTCCATATCCATTATAATATATAAATAATTTAATAAAAACTTACCATTTAAATTTTAAAAATGCACCAAATAATTTTTTTTTACATTTGTGACAGAAATCACGCTAGTCGTAAGAAAATTTGAGAAAGTGAAACTTAAAATTA
Organism: Invenusta paracnida; assembly: GCA_036023295.1. Taxonomy (NCBI): domain Eukaryota; kingdom Metazoa; phylum Platyhelminthes; order Proseriata; family Coelogynoporidae; genus Invenusta; species Invenusta paracnida. Next base: position 2,743 of record JAYRBW010046783.1, read on the forward strand.
AACTCAATGGAGGTTAAATAATTAAAACAAAAATAAATATTATAATTGTATAGCAAACATTATGGCGATTTGAATGATATGTTATACTTATGAAAAATAAAATATTATAGGATATAAAAATTTATTATATTATATGCCAAAATAATGTGTTACATTTAATACTGTTGACCATCTCTAACTTTTTCCATCAGGTATTTCATACCAGTATTCAAGTATTTTCATAATAAGAAGATCTCATTTAGTATACATGCATATTATTTAGTATGCCCAAATTGTATTATGTATAATCCAAGAGGAATCGTTAAGATATTTATTTATGATTTATTTATCAAAAAATACTTTTTATAGCAAAAATTTAATACATTTGACCCTCTCTAACTTTTTCTGTGGGGTAGCACATGACCGTGCTATGCTATGTCATGCATAGCATGACATAAATCATACTATGCCAGCTATTTTGTTAAACTCATTAAAAAGATATTATAAACTAATATACTAACCTCTAAAAAAGAGAATCACACTATATATATTTTGATTGGTTCTAAAATAAGGTAATTAATATATATACCTTTTTGGTATCTACCTTATAAATATATAAAAAGATAATCCGGTAAGTATGATGAAAAATAATTATTTAACATTAAGCTTCTTCTGTTTAATGTAAAATAAAGGACATTTATATTTATAAATTTAATAAAACTGATTAATTTAAATGTCTTTAATTTCGACATCAATTCAAAACTATGTATATTCAGTACAATAATTTTTTGGGATCATGGATACTCTTTTATGAATAAATATATATACAATGATACTAAAGTCCAAACAATGTATGTCCATAACCATATTTTATTAGTATTTCTCTTTAAGTCTGCTCAAATAAAGTGGCATTTATTTTGATTATTTATGTTGAAATATTATTGTCATATATAATTATTTGATTACAGACATACACATATATATTCATAAGATAGTAAATGTTTTACAGAATTCTGAGAAAACACTAATTTATAATCTAATTCATTGCAATAAGAAGATAAAATAATATTATTCAAATATATTAATCTTTTTTGCAAAGGGCATCTCAATGTTTGAGATATTCTTTTAACATTGAATAAAATTAATTTCTAAAAATACTTTTGACTGAAATGCATAACAAATTGTAAAATCATATTGCTGGGGGAAGTTCACCTGTCTTAGTTTTAAAACCACTAGATAGAGAACATATAAAAGAGGTTTGAAATTTTATTGGTTAAGACACACTTAGAGATAAACAAGCTCACTTTTTAGAATAATTTCATTTACTAGCCATTTAGGCTGAATTTATCTGTTGTTTCCTAGCTGTAATTTAGCTATGTTGTCCATTTTGTTCATGCGAGTAACTTGGGTACTACCAAATTAATTTTTCTGTATATTATATTATATTTGATTACTGTTATTGGCAAATTTCTATTGTATGTATTATAAAACCTATTGATTTTCTTCTGTGCTAAACCTATATAGCACATATAGCTTTAAATGTATAGGTTAGGTACTTACATATATTGGTTAACTATTGTTTTGGAAGTCCATAATACTATTGCAAATGTGTTACTGTATATCTACCCTTATCTTCTTATTAACTACTGTCTAATTATATTATGGACCTTAGGTACCTGTAACTATAGAGGCCATATTATCCATAGTACTTAGTAGCAGTCCCAGGGGCAGCAAGGGCTCCCCTATCAATCAATCTTAGCAACCATTTAAAAATGTAACTATGACTTGTAAAAAACATCTTTTTGTGACAAAATATGTGCTTGTTGCCTGAAAATAGTACTCTTAGTTGCTTTTCTACCTTTAGCATTGTGCACCAGTAAAGTATTCTGATCCCCCTATAATAAAATCCTGGGACTGCCCCAATACTTTCCAATTATTTTTGTAGAAGACCAGTAGCATTTAAAAAAATCAGAAACAAATAATTTTAATGATTTAACAAAGTAGTATTTTATTAATAATAATACTATAAATAAAAGGTTAATTTTTTAATATTATAGATGTTTATGCATATTTTGAACAAAAAATATACATCAGGTTGCATTGTTAAAACAGTTGATGCATTGCAAACCTATCATGTGCTTTTTTTAATATTTTTAAGCATGCTTCAATTTCTGTGTTTCTTTAAATTTTATTCTTGTATCAATAATTTAATTTTTAAATAATAATTCAGTTTAAATATAGTGCCGTGAATATGCCAAGATGTATAAAAATGTATGTTCATTTTATCTATTTTATATTATTTTTGTATATTATTATGATTGATTAATTTTTATATTATTTACATACATTCTCACATTAGTTTGAGGTTCTAACTATATAGATGCTAAATCATAAAAAGTTTAAACAAAGTAAAAAAATAATGTAAAACCTTAACAAATTTCTATATACTATTATTCTAACCGCTTTTAAAAATGTTGAATAATTTAGATGCATAGTTGTTTTAAATGATTGAATTATTAATTGAAATTTGGTGTAACTATCATTTTAGTTGAGCAATTGTTCCCTCTCGGGAAATCAGACAAGCCAACAACCCCCTGGGGGTGGTCTCGACTATGGAAGTCAGCAACAACTCAACAGCAAACAGCTGGTTCTTAACACCTCCGAGCAACTCAAGTCTTGCCGATCACACTCTCTATCCTCAGAGTATCAGGTCAATAGTCAGGACTGCATTAAGTCCTTCGATTCCTGGACCGAGCGAGAACAGGTCGACTTTGTGGAGCACCTTCTATGTCGCATGTGTCACTATCAGCATGGCCAGGTTAATTCCTTCCTTAAGCCCATGCTACAGAGGGATTTTATTTCAGCACTCCCCAGTAAGTCACAACATAATTGAGTAAATATTGTATTGGTTTTTATTTATGATTTATTTATGTAAGTATGTATATAGGAATATTTTTATTAGGGGGAGTCAGTTTACATTTGATGTGTGTTTGACGTGTATTTTTATTAATTATTGAATGTTTTAGTTTATTATCTATTAATTTTTTTGAGAAGATTTGCTATTTTCAGTTTTTCTCTCTTCGAGTTTTATGCTTAAAAAGTGTTTTTTAAACCTTTTTAGTAACATGTACTTGATTAATATATATTTTATTCATTATTTAATGTGGAAATTTATTGTTTTTTAGTGTGTGTAATTCTCATGATCAGTTAAACATTTAAAAATTAATTTTGCACGTCTTTATAGCAATGTGATGTTTATATTTTTGTTTTACCAATTAAAACTAATTCAATTTCTTTTAAAACTTAAAATTCCGTTTTCAGTTTTTCAGTTTTCAATTGTTCAAACATTACACATATTATCTATTATAATTTTTACAATAGCATGTATATAATTCACACAAATAAATAAATTAAAAAAAATTGAGCAGTGGATTGGATTAATATAAATCAAATTAATAGTCAATCAAACATATTACGAGTATGTTTCAGTAATACGTGTATCTTTATAGAGAACATGTTAAACCTAGTTTGAGTTCGATTTATTTTATGAACGAGATGATTTATTTGTCACTCCTTGCAGGTCGGGGACTGGATCACATCGCCGAACGAATCCTCTCTTACCTGAACGCCGATTCCCTCCGCGCCGCCGAACAGGTCTGCCGTGAGTGGGAGCGTGTCATCGCCGATGGCATGCTGTGGAAGAAATTGATTGAACATACCGTCGCTACGGACTCATTGTGGCGCGGTCTGGCAGAGCGCGTTGGCTGGATCAAACACTTACGCGTGCGCGGCTGCTGTCCCCCCAGTTTGGCCTCCCTAGGTGGACCCCCTGTGCCAATTCAGGCGCCCCCTGGCACCTCTGTGGGCGCAGGTGCCACCCCCTCGTGGCCCGTGTCACCAGCCTTCCCCTCTCCCGGAGCAACGAGTCCGGGAAACACGTCCTCCATTGGTGGAGGTGGGTGTGAGTACCTCGACCACACTTTCTACAAGGATCTCTACCCGCGGATTATCGCGGGAATTGAAGTATGTTGTACTCATTTGGAGTTTATTCTATATCATTTTACTCTAAATTATATTATATAACAACAGGATACCAGCTATAAAACCAAAAAATTGAAAAACAATTTATTACTATTTGCATATTGTGTATCGTCCATAATCGCTTATGGGCCAAATACATATTTCCGATTAATTTTTGTTCTTTATTGATTGTAAAATACTATTTTTAAAATTTTATATTAATATTGCGCTCAACTTAAGAACAAGTATCACAAAGTCCTGGTATAGTTAATATAGTAATGGTGCTATTTAATTCAATGCTTGTACCAAAATATTATGCCGTATATTTTATTTGTTTCGCTAATACTATAGTTGAGGTCACCATAATTGTCATTGATTTTGTCTTGCATTTAAGCTATAGTAGACTAATAAATCATGGTCCAGTCTAGTGATGAAATACTTGCTCTAAACTGCAGGATTTTCATTCCTTCGATATGAATGAATTGTCTGACGAGCGATAATTTTCATGAAATAAATCTACAGATAAATTTAATGCATAATGATCTTATTTATAGACTGACATAGATTGGGTATAAATTGTTTCATTATTATACTATTATTAAATTGTATTTAGGCATAACACTATATAAATCCATATATTATTCATATATTATATCCAATACATTGGAAGAAAAAAATCAATAATATAAATGTTCTTTGATTTTATTGTTTTTCTTTCAAAAGCTTTCGGTTATCTTATGTGTATATTTTATGGTTTAGATACAATCTATAAATATTATTTAAATCACTATCGTTAATCATATTTGCCGTATTATATTTCTTCTCAAAATAGCGTTTTTAGTGCTACTTCATTGTACTTGGCATTACATTATTATTGACTACTTAATTTCGTGAGGCTTATTTGAACTTTTTAATGTATCGATATAAAGTAATAGCGTTCCATAAAAATTAACTATGGATAACATTGAAAGGATATATATACTTAATAGTGTCGAATTATAATCAAAATATTGTTTTATCTTAATATAAGGAAAAAATCAACAGAAAATAATATACGTATTTTTGTATTTTGGATCAGTTTTTAAGATAATATATACTTTTAACTTTGACATCACAACAGTTTAGCCAAAAAGCCTTTAAATAGATGTCAAATACTAGTATAATATATTATGGAGTACATACCTGGCTCACATTATTAGTACAGTTAACTGAACACAGAACTATGCACTAGGTATATAAGTGTACAAATTTAACTTCCATTGGATTATTTTTATGCTATCCTTTGTATATTTACTTCCTAGTTTTATGCTAATATAGGTAATGGAGGTATATGTAGTAACATCATATTACCATATAGAGGTGATGTAGATACGTCGTACCTATTCTATGCCCATCATTCCATTCTTGTTTGTTTATTTTCAACTCCTAGTTACGTTGAGCTAAGAGACACCTGTTTTATTCTTTGTTTTTCCTATCTAGCTATGGCAAGTAATGCAAAGTATATATATTTAAATTGTAATAATATATCTGCAAAGTTTATAATGTATGCTTAAGATGCCTAATGTATTTTTTTTAAATCAAAATACATATTATTAGGTACATTTTTATTTTATCGCTTCGCTGCACATTGTCACTGTATACTTTTGATAGGTAGTTATCATGCAATTTATTTCTTTATTTTATTTTATGAAAATGCTAAAAGCAAAAATTTTAACAATTATTTCATAATATATAAATAATTGTTAGAAATAAATTTATAATTGTTTATATCTAAAAATTTAGCACTTATTAAGAGCTTGTCGTTATATCTTTTAGCAATATATCTAAACAATTTATTATTAAAAAGAATTACTCATATATGCCTTCTTGCCGTTTGGCTCCAATTTCTATCTAATTAATAATACCTTTGAGATAATATCAAGAAGCTGTGACTCATCTGCCTAATGCACCAAATAGATGTTATCATTAAGGTGCCTCAGTAATCATGTAATAGTAGATTTAACCACTCATTGGTTCGAAAAAGCTGTTTTCTGCTATCCGAGTTTGCGTAAGATTTGAAGAGTTTCGGTTTTTTGTATTTGTCGTCATCGGCATAAATGTTTCTATACAAAAATATTTTACTGAAACTATTATGTTTCTATGTAGTAAGTTTTTTACCCTCTATAAAGTCTGTTGATATTAGTGCAATTATTTTCAATATTATTAGAAATAAGCCTTATTCAGTCAAGCTATTAAGTACTTACAGATAGAAGTAATTTTTCTTCTTCAAAGTCGATGAAAATATATTATAATTATTGTGTACTGTCAATAATATTATGATGTGTACCTATATTTGCTGTTTATTTTGTGGTAGTACACGGAATTTTTACTATCTTACAGGTACTATATTTATTCTTGTTCTTTATAAATATTATATTTCAATACACTTAAAAATGGATACTTTAAAATCTCTCAATAAATTCAAATTTTATAGGTCGAACTTATATATATAGAAAATCAATAGTGTTTAATACTATATCTTACTAAACCATTTTTAATTACTTTATAATATTAGTATCCAATAGATTGGTTTCAAACCGCGCGTTTTTATTGAAACTTACTTCTGCCTTCTCTAATGATTTTAATGAATCTATTAGTGTATCACAATGACTGAATTAACACCCCTATAAATCCAATTTTAACACTTGTAATTGTTAACTTGTTTTTAAAGTTAATTTTTTAATTAGATATATATATATTTATTCAAAAAGTATTAAGTGTTATACATTCTAAATATTTTTTATTGAATTAGTAGTACTTCATTTCGTTTTTAGAATTGAAATATTTTTTATTTTTAGAAAAATTAATCTTTATATTATAATTATTAATTAATCTTGTATATATATATATTATTTACATGTTATTTGTGTATATACTCGTAGCTTATAAATACATTTGTAATATTTAATAAATTGTAAATCATTAAAATGTAATAGTTTTCATGGTATTAGAAGGAAGAGTATTTGACCATATATTGATACTTGGGCAACAACAACAAGGTTAATGATAAATACAAATATATAAAACAATATACTTAAGTAGCTTACGGAAGTCATATACAGTATATATATATATATATAGGTATATAGTGTTCGAACTGGATATCGTACTGATTTTATACAAAAAATGTAACACAAATTTGTAATTTTGTAGATCGGATGATGGATAAAATTTGTACTACATTAATTTATCAGCTGATGATGATAATGTAGTGTGATTTATTACTAATATATTTCAACGATTTCGTTTATATATAAAACAAGTAAAGGAAACTAACTTTCATAATATGTGGGATAATTGTATTATGGTCATAAATGTATGGTATATATGTTTAATCAAGGTGGCAAAATACTGTAATAATAAGTATGGATGATATAATTAAATGCGTAGGTGCTGGGTGAATGGAAAGTGAAATTCGTAATTTAATAATGGATCATACCTTAAGGGGATAACATTTTGAAAGATGAATATTGTATTGTATTATATGTTGATTTTAAACATAGTTTATATTGTCTGTAATGTAATATGATATTAATATATTCAAAATGTTCCCTTGTCTACATTTTTTCTGTTTTCATTTAGACTATTTTGATTATATACATAGCAGATTCCGTAACTTTGTTTTGCGTTTAGTTTGCATCTGCTGTAATATATATAATTTTTGGATATCTAGTATTTATGTTGTGCCTTCTGAATATTATTTTTCTATAACCGGGTATACTGGAAGGGTGGTGAAGTATGTTGAGAAATAATAGGTCTCATCTAGTCTATTATATTTATCATGATAAATTAAATGGATTAAAGCATATAACTATGTGTATTAACACCCTCTTGCACCTCTGATCCCACAACCAACAGTTTATCGAGGACAATTGGCGACAGGGCAAGCACACCTTGAGTCGCATCCACTGCCGGTCAGAGACGAGTAAGGGTGTCTACTGCCTTCAGTATGACGATGACAAGATAGTGAGTGGCTTGAGGGACAACACAATCAAGGTGTGGGACCGACGGAGCCTCGAGTGTGTCCAGGTCTTGAGTGGGCACACGGGCTCAGTACTCTGTCTCCAGTACGACGAGAATGTCATAATCAGTGGAAGCAGTGATGCCACAGTCCGCGTCTGGAGTGTACATACCTGGGAGTCGCTCAACACCCTCTATCACCATTGTGAGGCTGTCCTGCACCTGCGCTTTGCTCACGGGATCATGGTCTCCTGTTCCAAGGTGGGCTCTTGCTCAGTTTTTAAACTTTATTTTATAGTATAAAATATGTTTTGAAATTATAAAAGGTAAAAGTGAATATAATCCGCATCAGTGAATGTATTTTTATTGAATAAGAGGGATTGCTCCTGTCAAATTGTTATTGTTTTTTGTTTGCAGCTTATATATGTATTACGTGATGATTTAATAATGTTTTTAATTAAATTTTATTTATTTTTTGCCAAAAAAGTGCATATTGAATATTCGTACTGGATTTTCATTTCCGGGATATTTTTTGTTGTTTTAATTAATAGATTTTCATAGCATATCGCTGTAATTCATCGAAACTATCCCATCTGCAAAACTATCCTATCTACACTGAAGATTCTATTGTACTTAT
>JAYRBW010046794.1:0-11377 GCA_036023295.1 Invenusta paracnida
AGTTTAATATAGTATTTATATCTGCATGTACTTTATATATAGTCACATTTTTATTATATATGTATGTATGTACCTATACAGTATACCTATATTTCCTATGTATAAAGGGACTACATATATAGTCACATAGTTTAGTAACTAAACTATGTACAAAATAGTATACAACATATTAATGATAATAAAGAACAGCCTCTTAATCTAGTTTTTATATCATTTTTATTAATTTCAGATTTTATGCTGCTAAACTATACTTTTACCAAAAATATTCATATCTATGGTTATAGTAACTCTCAGCATATAGATCCACAATTGAAAAAAAGAGTGTATGAAGCTATAGCAACCAAGTTACATTCTGCTAAGCTAATATTTGCCTATTTATTTGCATTGTGCAATTCCTGGTTGAATCCACCATCAATTTTGCCATTTTTCATTTTCTTTCTTATTAATTTAGCAGATAACTTAACTTATTAGTTTAACAGATAAAGCAAAACACAGTAAGTTTTTTTGACTTTAAGTTTTAACCATATTGAGTTAATATATATAACAAATCATGTGGAGTGAGTACTATTTATATATTTATACTGAGCATTTAATTTTTTATATTATATATTTTTTATTATAAATTCTTTATATATTATAGAGATACAGTAGCCATTAAAATCAGAATCTTTTGAACAAAATGATTATATATTAAAAAAAAACTTAAAAGCAGCCTCAGCATCTTGGCAAGACATTAGAGTATTTGCATCAGTTGATTGTCTATACAGAAAATTCAAATTCGATTTTATCACTTTGAATTTCCCATATAGAGCAATGTAGGAATGACCAATGAGAGAGAGAGAGAGGTTTTTATTCCAGAATGACAATTAAGCTTTATTGGTTACACAGAGTGGGAGTAAATAAATGGTACATTAAAATACATTGAATCAGATAAGTAAACATTATTATAATAATAATTGGGAGGCGTCATACAGTTTGCTAGTGGTAACAATGAAGGATCTGCTGCAAAAAGTAGAGTGGTGTTTTGGCACTCTCAGATGATGGCACTTTCTTGTTTGTCAATTGCTGATCTCCAACTGCGGCTTGGGGACAAGATGATGTAGTGGATGATCATTGCACACCATCTTCTTCATCTGCTGTAGCAAGAGGGACTTGAGTTGGTTGAGGATCGGTGGGAGACCTGCTACCCAAAGGGCATTCTTGTAGTCAAGGTGAGGATAGATGGCATGCAGAGCACATTTTTCCACTCAAGTAAAAAGAGAGCAATAAGAAACAGATATTGGCATAGTTCAATCTGATCATTGTTTTTCCAAAGTAGAGGTTTTTTTGTATCATGAGCAAGACTCTCATTTTGTGATTTACCATATCCAAAAGATGCTGATGTAAACAAATTCAGATAATCATGGAGGCTAGTTCATTTTGGTGTTTAAATTGCTCTTGTGGCATTGTTAAACCATTGGTTATTACCTTTTCTACTGACATTCATTGTGAGCTACCATGAAAGCACTTGTTTAATACATTGGATGTGTCATTGTATCCATGAATATTTTAAAGAGCTGTTACAATGCATTTGTTAAAAACATATATGTGTAATATTTTCAGAGTTAAAGACAAATATGATAAACAGATGAAAATGTCAATAAAGTTGTTTTTAAATACTTTTTTGTGTTGTTTGTTAATATAGCTTGTACATCTGCAAAATCACCAGTAAATGTTCCAAATGTTAGTCATTTATTTGTTTCCATTAGCCAGTTGTTCCAAATACTTTTAAGTATGTGAACAGTATCATATAGAAAATACCACAAATAGTTTGCATCCAGAGGATGTGTAGCTTTCCATGGTTTTTGTTAACAAGTTGTTATGAATAAAATGTAAATTAAAGTTTTACTATGATTAATTCCTATCAATACTTTTTTTGTTATAACTTATGTTGTATCAAGTGGAACAGAAACATTAACAGTTAATACAAATCAATTTACAAAAAGATATTTAGTGGAAATAGATTAACAAATTACAAATATTAAGAAAGTTGGTCTCACCAAAACAAGAAGAATAGCACTAAATGATAAGCCAAATTAATTTTTTTTACTGAAAAAAATTGTACAACATTAAATATCAGAGTGGCGGCCAGTACTTGAATTTCCAGTACATACTGGAAATGTACCAGAATTTAATCATGGGCTAAAATATGCTGGAAAAATATAATTTTGACAAAGTGTACTGGAAAAAATTAGGCCAAGTGGCCAACAAAATTGTGTAGCCTCGATCCTGCCTAGTGCAGGCAAAATTGATGGAACATTATTTAAAGATTTCTAATTTCACTTTTGAGAGAAATGAAATCACATTGCATTATATTATGTATAAATTTTGAATATACATAACATAAAGTATTAATTTATTTACAATATTGTAATCTAATAGTTATGTTGAGTTTTTCTATTCCTCATAAAGTGAGGGCATATACAGAAGCCATAAAAATAGACATTGTTTAAGTGAAGGCAATAAAAATGTATTTCTGGGGCAGAAGCATATGAATGAGGAAATTGTTATGGCCTCTACTTTTTATAATTAGAGTAAAGGTCGAATTTTTTATATGTATAAACTGTGCACACAGTGTTAATGTACATTTTGAACGTTTTAGAAACCTTAACTTAATATAAAATTTGTTGTATTTTGCAAGGTATATTTATTATAGGATTTTTTATATAATGAAATAATTTTGGATATATATGACATTTTTTCTCATTGTTACTATTAATTAACATTCTGTAATGTTTATGCATTTAACAGGTTAAATTACAAAAAATAAAAAACATTTTTTGAGATTTAAACATATTGCATTTTTTTAATATGAGTGTACTGGACATTTTTTGAAATGTACTTGAAATGTACTGGATTTTTTTGGCTTTTGCTGGCAGCTTATGTAAATATGCATGTCAACAGCAACTATACTAAATATTCAGTTTGTTTCTATATTTACAAGAGAAGACACCACATGAATACCTTAATTTAATTGACATTATTGCACAGTTATTAACAATCTAGACAATAATATTGGAGTAGCAAAGTTTCTGAAACCCTCAAACAAAATAAAGCAACCAGACCAGATATCAGCAAGATATTTTAAAGTAGCAACTTAGTAGCCATATCCCCAGCACTCTCTTTGGTCTTCTAGGCAACATTGAAATAAAGTGTAGACTTCTTAGAAACAATCTATATTCATAATTTATATTTACAAAGGAAACTATTTAGTACGGTCTGCTATCTACAAACTGGTATGTATCTCTTACAGGAATTTGCAGCAAAGCTATGGAGCAAATTACTTATACTTATGTTATATCATTAAACACCTAAACCAATACGAAATCCTATCTGATACATGTGGCTTTCAAAGAGGAAAATCAACTAAGACAGCTATTATAACATCATGCAGATCACATCTGTGAAAGACAGATTGCACACTTCTCAATTTTTATTAATTCTATCCAAAACTTACCTGCTTCTATCAAACACACCAAAAAGGGTCACACCCAAAGATTCATAAAGCTATGGACAAAATCTAACATCAATGAGTGCTCATTCTTCCCATGCACCATTTGGCAATAGAACATGCTCTGACTGACATGCACTGATTAACACTAAGCAAAAGCTTCTTAAAATAATATTTTTAGTGGCTTATTTTTTCAATTTGCTTTATTATTGCTTCATTTGATACACACCAGGAAGAGGGTTGGCCACATATCTGGATAAATTATTATAAATAAAGAAACAATAAACAGTAATCTCAGATGCTATTTATTATGATATAAATTCAAAATTTTGGTGAGCAAAATTTCACATTTATCATGAGTAACCATATACAAATGAGGCAGACAGTAAAATTTATTATGATCCTCATACATAAATTATGTGGAATAATGCCTCATGCATTTGTATAATATCCAGTAAATAATTATAATATTTGTAGCACTTATACATTTCCATTATTATTAAAATACAAACATGAAGTAATTTAAATATTTCTACTATTGTCTCATTTTAAGTTTTTCGTTTATGAGTTTTGTAATATTATTCTTTTGGTTAATGCTTTTTTAAGTCTACTGAGCATTAACAGTTGTGTTACTGAATTCTACTTTTATACATATACACAATGTAATATTATTTTTTACACATGATATTCAAACATTTAAATGCTGTTAAATTAAAAATAATCATTTGAATTTTTCATTATGTTATTGCTGTATTCTACAGCTTTATAAAAAATGGATAGTATGGATAACTGTTTTATCAAATGTGGTTGACAATTGTAGTATTTTTATTTAGTAGGTAACAATTTTGTAAAATATTATTAAAACAAGATTTCTCTTTCCTAAAACTAGCGATTGCAACTTATCTATTCAATTCAATTCAATTCCATAACATAATTTATTTTAAACTTTTACATATGGTTTGTTTATGAATGTGTACTTTTTTCTTTCAGATATTCAGAGAAAACTATTTGTGGTGCCATTATGCTGCCTGTATCATTCGGCCATGAAGGTATATTGGTTCTCCATTGTCCACTATGTCAATTTTTAACACGACAAATGTCACCATTTTTCATACACTGTCATCAGATGCATACTGAGCGGATAGAAGTAGTCCTTTATCAATGTTCTGAGTGCATGATTAAGTCCACTCATAAAGGATTTTTGTTGGAACATATTTCTTTGGATCATAGCAATACTATGGTAAGAAAAACGTACCCTTACTATAAATGTCTTTAATCAGTAATCTTTGCATGTACCGTATAAAGTGGGTGAATATGAAAGAATTTATACATTTTAGAATTGACATGTTTACCTCTGACTATGAAGTTTTAACAAATGGCCGCCATCTGCTGTTATGACAGCCTGCAATCTCTCTTCCCAAGATTTACACCTCTTGCGAATATCTTCCTGCGAAATATCGTCCTATGCATTTGCTAAAATGTGTTTGAGGTTGTTCACGGTCTCCAACCTGTTTCTTGTTGTGAATTCTTTCGGTTACGATTGCTCCTATTCCCGCCGTAATCCAAATGGTCTGGTGATATGGGCCGCTCATTCTTTATCTAGTCTGTCCACAATCGTTTTCCAACCATTTCTGGGTATTGCTTGCGGTGTGCGATGTTGCACCATCCTGTTTCCATATCCTCTGTTTTTCATTCATTGACTTCCTTATTTCCGGAAATTCGTTTCCAAAAATATTTCACTTAATTGGTTCATCCATTGGCGAAAAAAGTTGAGTCTTGCCAACCACGATGCAGTGGCATACACCACCTCTGTTAATCCTATTTCACGAAAATTCAACATCCCGGTAGATGCGACAGTTTTGAGTATTGACTGACCGCATCCGAGAAATGGAAATTTTATTATTAAACCAACCTTGCGTCCTGTGATAAAGATAAATACGAAATCACAAAGCTTCACCGATCGGATTGTCTTTCGTTTCTGTGTGGATTTCTTTTAAGCGTTGCACTCTCACACGTTTAAAGATAATGATGCACAGTGTTGATAACACTAGTAAATCGGTTCATTGTTTGATTTACTGTTTATAGAAAATTTAGGTGCATTTTTAGTTTAGGTGTGTTCTTTATTAAATTTGTGTATTCTCAATGTCCCTGAAGGTTGTTTTCTTGGTATCATATTCTGGTGATTGCGATGACACTTCTGTCTAAATGTTATTTTTTTATTGATACTTTTTGGGCGTTTATTTTGTTTCACGGTCGAAGCATTAATGTACTAAATTTAATCTGTGCGGCGCTCAAATATCTACTTTTTAACATGAAACATACTTATGGCATTGTGTTGTAAGTTTCATTTAAATCAAAACCGCAATAAAGTTTTGCATAAATCTGCGAGATTTTGATACACCTACTGTGTGGTACTATACATTTTTGTTAAGTAATGGATACTTCCCACTAAATTAAATTTAATATTGTAGAAATGATTGTTTGTCTATGAAATAATAAATAGATTTCTCTTCGCTATTTTCTAATTGTCATATTTAAAAGTGGTTCATTAAAAAAGTGTAATTGAGTAAACTTTGATTTAATGGCTAAATGTATTATATAACTAATTTTTGCTTTTAACCCCTTAATGCAGGACACAGTTGTTATGGAAATTAGTCATCTGACATTGAATGCGCTCTCCGCACTACCAGTAATGCGCTATCGATGCCAATTTTGTCCCTTTATGTGTGCATGGGCAGAGGGGGTTAATGCCCATTATGCTGCCACTCATGGCATTAGCAACGTTTCCACTCCTGGTCCTTTGGAACAAATTCGTCCATTACCCGATTTAATGAATCGTAATTTTCTATCTATTGTAGGTGAGTTATAGTATGTAACATTATTAATCTATCCCGTAAGTAAATGTGTGTAATTGTACAGTATTGTATATCTTTTACGCTTATGGGAAATATAAAAATTATAAAGATCATCTCAAGACATTCGGATTTAAATAAGTACCGTGTATTTAGTGAGCTTTTTATGTAGATAATTTGTTAAATTATAGGGCAAAATGGTTTTACTAATACAATTAAAATTACATCATTAGATATGACTGTTTAAATTATACTAGATCAGTTAATATATTGTTATTTATATTTTGTAATGTTTAACCCACTATGATTTTTTGTTAAAAATATTAGATGAAAATGAAATATTACTTGAATAATGACTATAAATTTTGACACTAAAAGGAAACTTAAATATTACTTTAAGCTAACGTTAGCATTTCCTCAAGTTTAAATAATTTTGTAATATTTTGCTGAAAGATTTTACGTTACCATTGTTACCAAATATTGTACGTCATTGCAAGCCATACCGGAAAATGCTTTTCTGTAAAAAATAATACAGTTTTTGTAGATTCACTTCTCGTTACAATTTACCATATCGATTATTCGTGTAGTTCTGAAAACTGGTGTTCACTCCTCAGAATCTTCTGGAAATGTTACTTTACTGTTATGTTATGATATTGATAATACTTGGATTAATTAGAATTTTTGACTTGCAATTTATATGTTTCTTGTAAAAAAAGAATTAGATTTTTAATTAACTATTAGGTTGCGTTCATCTCTTTCAGATTTTTAATGTTTTTAATTAGACCTTATTTATATGTAAAATAGAGTAGTTTGTCAAGCTATCAAATGCTATTAAAATAATCTTATGTTTTATGTTATTTATTATGTTAAAATAAAGAAACTTTGGTTTTTACTAATTAAGAAAATCACGGATTTATTTATAATATTAACTATCTTCATTTATTGTTAGTTTTAATACCATGAACTTGTTCCAGCTCAATAAAAAAATTGTAGGAAGTATTACTTAGTATTCCTGTTGGTTTTATAGACGACGGACGTACGCCCAGTCGAGCCAGTAGTCTCACCCGACCTTCGTCGTCGAGTATCAGCGTTCCTTCTCGTCAGGCCATTTTAGTTAAGGATGAACCAACCACTATTGACTTGGATGGTACACCAACTGAATCTGTAATCATGGAAATCTCTCACTCCAAGAAACACCAACAACAAGCAAGCCAGGGAGCTTCAAGCATCGGAGAGTCTGAGCACTTTATTCCCCTGATAAACAATGTCTACTCATGTGGCACCATCAAACTGGCCCCAGACGTGAGATAGAAGTCTGTCTTATTACTATGGCATATCAATGCATTACGTAGTAACTTAATATACTTTTCTATGTTATTTTTATAAAGTAATATGTAAATGCGATTCCACTTGCAGCATTGTTTAGGACTTTAAAAGCAAAAAAATACAAATTAAAAAAATTAGTTTAGTCACATTTTCGGCGTACACGACATAGTCACTGTTTGTTTTTATTGTCTATCCTGACTGGACGTACACGCCAAAAAATTACATAAGTACGTTTATGCAGTTTATGCTTTTTCTTTTATTATTTATTATGTATGTATGTATATCCTTGTGTCTAATAAAATTTTACGTCAATTTAGGCACTTTTTGGCACCGTTTCCACATACACAAGTGCATGTAATTCGTTTTTTACATAATGTTGAATAGTACTTTTGCATTCTATGTTATTAATTAATTTATATAAACACTACTGTTTTAATATTTATAATTTTTTAATAGTAAAATATATTTGTTGTAATATTTCTAAAATATATTTATTGTAATATTTCATTATATTGTTTAAACAAACTTAACTGTAAAATTGTCAATATATTGTGATTGCTGTAAAATTGTAAGAAAGCTGTGGTAGGTTAACAGTAATGATATCATTTTTTGGTCCACATTTAGTCCTCTAATCAGCGTACCTCTCGTCGTGAAGTGATCACGTCTGCTCGGCAACAATCACCTCCACCCCCACTGTCTGCACCGCCCGTAAAGCGAACACCCATGAAGCGGAAGCTTCAACCGCCACCACAAGCAGTGCCAAAACTGCCCGCTCCCTCCCCAACCAGATCTCGTGCTGCTAGTGCCTCGTGTGCCGCTACTCCGGCGGCCTCGCCCGCCAAATTATCAGGGGTAGGGGAGAAGGTGCTAAAGAGACAAGAGAATCCCTACCGCAAGCCTTACAGCAAGTCCGTATCAGAAGCATTGCGTACTTTTATCTGTCCCCGGTGCAGACGGGGATTTTTCCGAATGGGGGATGTTGTGAAGCATTGTAGATATGTTCATAAATGTGAGCGTAATGTATAAAAATATGCTTAACATTTATTCAATTTATTATTTTGTATATTAACTGACACTGCTATTGTCTAATAGTAGTTATTTCTTTTTATGGCAATAACTTATGAAGATAACTATTAAATTTATATATATACATATATAGCTTGATTTCTATCCTATATAATATATTTGATATTGATTTCTCATTGACCGTCATCAATTGACGACCGATTTTATTATACTTATCCTGGAATAACGAGTAATCGATATTATTGAAATATTGATGATTACATGACTAGTTAAATGTAAAAGGTTTAAATACAATAAATTTGGATGAGTATTAAATTCTCATTTGAATTAATTTTCGGCTGATGTGATACAGAATATATTTGAAACTATTATAAATCGTAAATCACCGTAGATCCTATTTTGTAATATGTTTTTGAGTGTTTCATCATTTACATTATAGTGGTTGGCAATTTGGTAGGTATTTAGGAAATTATACGAGTAAAATATAACACTATAAATCAATTTAATTATGTATATATATATATTATCTATGGTTCGAAATTGGTATATTTCTATACATGTTATGAATTGAAAGCGGTCACTGAGTGTATATATAATAATAATTAAGGGGCGATTGTCCAATGATTGCAGATACACATCCGGATACTTACTCCTCGACTTAGCTAGTATTGCGTCTAACACATTCGTGTCTGTAATTTTATTTTTTACTGATACTTGTTGCTGATAAATTATATAAAAATCTGTATTTATCCAGTTTATAATATATTTATAAATAGTTCGTATCTAATTATTTTAAGCTTATGTTTTAACTGGCGCAATATAAATTAACATTTTCTAACTTTGTCCATAAAACGAAATACATATTTAGTTAAATGAATATTGAGCCAAAACTGAGCTAACGACAGAGAAGAAAGAATGTTTGTCATACATTTAGTATATAGTTATTTCGATATATGTAGAACTTTTAGCTAGTTTTTTTTATTTCGATTATTATTAATTACATTATTTTTTTAATAACTGTTTTGAGTAGAAACTGGTTATTCGATTTCATTTGTTCAAAAAAGTCTACATTATAACATTTAAATATGATTGGGATTTTTAGTAGTCAGAGGTCAAAGTCTATCGTTTTTTGTTTCTATTTAATTAAAGTTAGAAATACTATGAATTGTAGAAACTTTTGTCAATTAAGGTATGCTTTTTAATAGTATCAATTTTCACATACTATTTTAAAAGAATTTCCTGAATACTTTAAATTTCAGTTAACGAAAAAGCAATGAATCGCATGAAAGCCACTGTGATACGCAAAATGAAACGGTCCAAGAGTGGTGCTAAAACTAAAAGTAGCGCTAAGACTAAGGGCACCACATCCAGTGAGACGCTGGTCAAGTCATCTACAGCATATTTAACTTCTGTAAACCCGCCAGCAAGTTCCTCTGACACAAAGAAACGTATGTCAATGAAGGCGCCCTCATCAGTGGCATCATCGTCCGTAGCTGGTGATGACGACTGTGTTCCTGGGAACTTTCGGTGCTGTATGTGCCCAAAGATTTTTGGTATACGTAATGCGAGAAGGCGTCATGAGCGTCGTATTCATAATATGTGGGACACCGATGAGGGACCCAAGTGTGCTCTTTGCTCCATTGTATTCAAAGGTGTTTCAGAATTGAGAGGGCACAGCTGTACAAAAGTAAGTTAAAACTACCTCGCTATTTTTTACAAAAAAATCTATAGTAAAATTCCCTTATACATATATTTTTAATTTTATTCACAATAAACTAACTACTTCCATAGGTTTGTAGTAGGAGGAAATATAACAATTATTATTTTATCAAGGAAATGTGTTCAAATAACTTTACTTTTAAAGCATGCACCAAAGCTCGGTAAGTTAAGATTTAAATAGTTATTTATATTTTTAATATTGTTTTAAGTTTGTTGAATTTTACCAAATACAATTAATTATTATGGGAAATAGTTTTGTGTATATTTTCACTTTTTATTAATGAATGATGATACATATATATTATAATCTAATGAATAATTAAAAAAGCGCAATATATTTATAAAACAAAATTGCAGCGTTTTAATTCAATATAGTATACTATATTACGTGTTTTTATTACGAGTATCTCAATATGGCTTTTAAATTTAATCTAATGTAATCACTATTTCAAAATAGAAGAGCGTTTTTTACAATAATACATTTACACGAGGCAAAATAGTCATGAGTCATTTTTCATAAATTTATTTAATTATTATTAGTATTAATTTTAATCGTAATATATATTTAATTTATTTGCTTTAAGTGGTAATTATCAGTTGTGTTTTATAATGATTATTAATATATTAGTAACATAGAAGTATTATTTGATTATCTTATTCAATTTAGCCAAACAGTTATTTGAGCTCTCGAGGTAGAAACAATGCACTATTAGGTATTATTTCACAAGTAAAACTGTTGAAATTTGCCTAAAATGGTACATTTGAGTGATATTTTGCTATAACCGGCTTTTTGGTTAGTTGGTTAGCGTTAATTCGGTTCCTCTGGAGGTGGAGGCTGGACTCGAGGTTCGGGATCCCTAACTGCCCGGTTACGCTCAATGGTGACAAAGTCTCCGAGGGCCTGGGTGAGAGCGGCCATCTGTTCTTCCATACGATCAATTCTCTCTTGATCTCGAGTATGGCG
>JAYRBW010046805.1:0-11376 GCA_036023295.1 Invenusta paracnida
GCACACCTTCGTGGTCGCCCTCTGCACCTTCCTTGTCGACTCACGCACATTTTTTCCTTTCGTCCACACCGCCAGGTCGTCCGCGAACCCGCTCAGTTTCACCTCTTCTACCACTTCTTTGATCAGGTCGTTAATGTAGGCTAGAAACAGCAGTGGGGATAGCACCTCTCCTTGTGGTAACCCTTGCTCGAACAGGTACTCCTTATTCCACACCCCCTGCACCGACACACACGCCAACCTATTCGATAGCCAGCTCTGTAGCCACGCGATAACCTTCCTGTTCACCCCGAAGTTCATCAGTTTCCACAGTAGTGCATCTCGCCGCACCTTATCGTAGGCTCTGGCGAAGTCAAACAAGGCCAGCACCGTCTTCTCCTTATTCTGGAAACCGTCGTCAATATCTTGCGTCAGCCGTAACAGTTGATCCTCCACACTCCAGCCCACCCTAAACCCTGCCTGCCACTCACTCAGCTTCCCACTCTCCTCCATCTTGTACCTAATCCTGTTCGCTATCACTCTTTTGAACCACTTTCCTATGCAGGACGTAAGGCTCACAGATCTGTACGATACAATCACAGCCGCATCTTTTCCCGCTTTGAGAAAGGTTACAATTCTTGCCCGTCTCCAGTTCTGTGAGATCTCTGTTTTCTCGAATGACAGGTTGAACAACTTTCTGAACTTCTCTATCGCCATCTCCGGTAGCCTCTTGAGGAGTCTCGGATGGATCTCGTCCGTTCCCGCTGCCTTGCCTTCACAGTTCTCCTTCAATCCGGCCTTTCAACCCTCTCTCATCTTCCCTGCCGACATTGTCCCACAGGTGATGATGCGCATTAAAGTCTCCCGCTATTAGCCATTGCTCGTTCTCCTGTCCTGGCGCCAAAACCACTCTCCTCGATCCTTCCGGTGGCACATAAACGTTCATCGTCTTCCAACTTTCCCTTCCATCAGTAAATATATCTACACACAGCATCTCGATGCCTTCCTTCTCAAGTTCCTCGTTCGTTTTCAACACCTGGTACTGTAATCCCTTCTTGACTAGTGTGGCCAGACCCCTCCTCTCGCGTTCTTCTTTATACCTTCCCTTCTTCTATCTTTCCTCACCACTTCGTACCCCTTCACCTTCACCAACGTGTATTCCATTTTCTTGTCTTTGTCTCCTGAAGCATCGCAATGTCGACCTCATTTTCAGAAAAGAACTTTTCGAGTTCGCAGCATCTCGTCATCATGTTGTGGCAGTTCTATTGCATAACCGTCAGGCTCTCGATTTCTCCCTTTCCTCTTCCTGGCCTCCTCAATTTCTCGCTCTCAATGCAACCCGCCCCTTCTTTGGCTCTGTTCTCTTCTTCTTCTTTGCATTGCTGACACACCCAGTCGTCCCTTCCCCTCTCTGATTGCCCTTTGCTTGCAAACTTCGCACACCTCAAATGTATAACCTTGTTGCACTTCTTGCACTCCACCTCTTGTCCTCTTCTTCTCCCTTTCTTGCAAACGTCACACCACGCGCCTTCCTTCTTCTGCGTGTTGCTTTCAGCAATTGCTTCTACCCCTACGTCCTTCCTCTCACACTTCCACTTTATCATCTTCGCCTCTTCCCATCTACTCCGTCCACAACAGCTTTTATGGGCTCTCTCTTTGCCCTCGTTGCATTCCACCCCTTCCTGCCCATTCCTCAAGGTCTTCACGCATTTCAGACACTTCCTTCTCTCTGCTTCTTCCCTCTTTCTAGTGTCTCTACTGCTTGGCCTCTCGTTGGTGCTCGTTGGAGTCCTCTGCCCCTGTTCGATGCAGCATGTTCCTGTCCAGTTCACTTCCCCTTCTAGCTGGTAGAACTCCTCTCTCTTCAACCTGCTGCACTTCAGGTGTGACCACTTCTAGCATCCTTTGCACCTCGGTCCTCTCTCGCTCGTCTGCCTATCGCACACTCCACACTTCGACCCCGAATTCGTCTCTACGTCGCCGCTTCTGATCGTCATCAGCCGGAGATTCCCAGAAGCGTCGTACCCCCGACTCCTCGAAAACCCGATGAAGGCCCCTCTCCACCTCGACTCTCCGAATAAGTATCGTCGCCTTCGCACCCTGGGTCTCCGGGGTCCCACAGCACACCACTCGAAGGTTGGAGACAGTGCTGCTGCTGTTGTTGTTGTTGTGTTGTTGTTTTTATTGTTGAAAAGGGCTATAGACGCCGTAGAATAGATTCTACGAGCGCCGAAGCTTTTTCGGGGTCAATGGTCAGAATGTTAAGATCTAGGTTTTCCTTGTTGTAGATTCTTAGTCTTGTGGGTCTTATAGCGATGCATTCAGTGATGAGATGTTGGGTGGTTTCTGGTTCTTCACCACATAGCCTGCATGTAGAGTTGATGGATTTGTTCACTTTATGAAGCCAGTAATTTATTTTTGTGGAATGATAGCTTCTGAATCTGGTGACATTTTTTTCCTCTTCAGATGTGAGAGATTTGCTTTCGAAATTAATGTTGATCCTTCTGGTGTAGGTCAGTTTGCAGGTGGGATGTTTGAGATCAGAAGGGTGGTAGGTGATCTTCTTGATTTCAGCTTTAACAGCTTCCTCTTCCACTTTGACTTCTTTTTGGTCTTCTTTACTTCCTAGTTTGGCCAGTTCATCTGCCTTATTGTTTCCTTCTAGGTTGCAGTGTCCTGGGATCCAGATGATGTAAAGATGTCCTTTGATATTGTGGAGAAAGTCTCTGATGGTTTTTTTTCTGCTCTCTTTGATCATTCTGTTGTATTTCCATTGATCTATTTCAGTGACTAGGGCATGGCTATCATTGGCAATTTTTGCGTCCGTTCATTGGTTCCTGCTTAGCCACTCGAGCCCTATGATCATCGCCTCTCTTTCGGCGTCTGTTGAGGTAGCAAATTTTCCGGATGGTTTGTATATTTCCTCTATAATTATATTGTCTTTGTTGTAGATGGCTATTCCTGCTGCTGCTATGGCTATTCCTATTACTGCTGCTGTTGAGAATGGAAAGCTACACATTATTATTAAAGACTACAAAATGGCAAAAGGGGGGGTGGACACTTTGGACCAACACACTGAAGAATTCAGTTACATCCTTAAAACAAATCGTTGACCTAGTATGCTAATAAATTACAATCTGCTGAATATGGCTACATGCAACGCTTACATTGTTGCGAAACGTTGGGTATACCTGAAGTCAACCTGTCAAAGTTGTCATTTATACGAAAACTTTCACATCAGCTGGTGTAACAATATGCATAGAAATTCGCGTACAAAAAAAGGACGAGCCAAATGTTATACATGGAAAATAAAATGAGATTCACTGATGATGCATTCGTCGCCACAGAACAGCAACGCCACCAGAGGTTGGGTCACCAACTAAAACGAGCACGATGCCACCGTTGAGGTATACACACAAGGTCAGCTTGCAGTGTTTGTGGGTCGGTCTGCCCATGTCATTCCCGTCAGGTGAAAACAGAATTTTGTGAAACTTGTTAACTTTGATTTTGGAAACCATATGGACTATTGTATATGTGTATATATGTACTGTACTTACCTATATTTTACAGTAATATATTATGTATAACCATATTATATAATATAATACCTACAATATATTCCATATAAATTTGTTTCAAATGTTATATATATCTTAAAAGTAATTATTTATTACTGTTTAATTTAATTGTTGACAATTTGTCAACAGTTGTGCGTTTTATCAGGTATCGTAAAAATCATGTTTCAATAAGGGTTACAAGGCACACTGGTAACTTATAAACCTTTTCTCTGCCTAAATCGAACAAATGAAATTATATATCGAACAGGAGGACAAGAATTTCTAACAAGAGAGTTTATATTTAGAATAACTTGATGCAATGAAGTGAACACAACATAAACGATAGACTTTCAAATGAAACACATTGTGATCCATTAGACCAGGAGTGTGAATTTAAATTGCATGTTTTATCGCCTGGTTTTATCGCCTCACCATTGCTAGAGAGAGCAATATTTCCCTATACATTGTTGAAAAATGCCTGTATAACTTGTGAATCGCCGACTGATTCGGCAGTCACACCCTCGGAGAGAATCCGGAAGCGTCAAGCAGTGAGCGTTTCTCCACCCTGAACACGCGGATCGGGAAGCTTCTGTCTTCTTTCATGGAACTGCACATTGACACCTGCCCCTTGAAGACGTTCCAATACCGTTCAATTGCTGAACAACTGTAAGAGTATGGAGCCAGACGCAGAAGTATTCAGTGACGCTCTACACCATCGTCTACAAATTCGTCCAGTGCTGTTTGCCACTACTCCTCAACCATGGAATGCCAAGGGTCATTGTCAATACACACCAAAACTCTGGCCAGTTGTTCTCTATGTAATCCTGGTGTGATGTTTCTCAGACATTGTACAAAACCAGGTGCCTTGAGAGATCCACGATGTGTTATGAAATAAATGAGACGCATCAGAGATATTTGCCACACGCAGTGTAAAGGTTTGCACTTCTGGTTGCTGACAAATTCATAACAGCTCTTTCACCTTTTCTTGTATGTCCTCTTCCCCTACGTATACCTATATGTTGATTGAAGTTGGGTTCATTCTGGAATACAGGGATGTATCTCTCGCCTGGTTCGAAAGTTATCTTTATTCCCTGCATTGTTAACAGCCTAAGAGTATAGTCAGAAACTCTTAGCTCTTTTATAGTGAACGCCATGCCATCGAGATGTTGAGGGAGTGTCTGCAGACAGACTCTAACTTTAATTTCTGTATCAATCTTATCTATATATACAAGTGAGTGTTAAGTGTGGTTTATCTTCAACACATTCGATTAAGAAGTTTCCATGCATTCTTGTAAGCTTGGATTCTCGTGCTCCGCCTCTCACCTTCTGAGTTGGAGTACCTCGTTTGAACATTGTGGCCCCAATGCATTTCGGGAAACCCAACAGGGCTCGTCCAATTCGAATACTCTTCGAGAAACTTTGTGATTGGGTTTACGATAACGTTTAGGTTGAGGTAATGTAAATTTTTCACTTGAAATACTAGTAATCTATTTCGATAAACTGACTAATTTTAAAATTGTGCAGTTATAATAAATATAATAAATAGCATTTTTGGAGACACAGATAAAATGTAAAAGTTTGTATGTATGTTTTTAATTTAAAAACACCGCAATCTTTGTTGTTCGAAATAAAAACTCTTTTTCAAAATTCAATCTCTTATGTTCAAAATTACCGTCCTCTTGTTCGAACTATAACTTTTTTTGTTCAATTTAGGCCAAGAAAAGGTTTAGACTGTTTGCAAATAATATTCCCGAGACAATTACTCAGTATATGAGCGGCCATAGTTCGGTAATGTCATTGCGCAAATATATTACAAAGCCGAAACGAATAAACATAGTTGCATACCAAAGTTTGGCTTCTATGCCAGCGGCTGAATCTTCGGGGTACCCATGGTACTTTTTCTGGTGTAAAGTCGATTACAATATTTGCGATCCAATGAAGAAAGCGAAAAATGAAATTTCGAAAAATCACGATAATCGTGAAGATTCTAGGGACATAGATTCATCTTCCGGTTGAACCATATAACTTTGGTTCTATGTGCAGATTTAACCGACGCATTCATCTTCCGATTGAATCATATCTTTAGTTCTATAAGTGCAGATTTGACCGACGCATTCATCTTCCGATTGAATCATATCTTTAGTTCTATAAGTGCAGATTTGACCGACGTATTCATCTTCCGATTGAATCATATCTTTGGTTCTATGTGCAGAGTCGATGGACGCATTCATATTCCGATTAAATATTTATTTTTGTTCTATTTGTATGTACGTTTCATGTTAACCAGGTTTTGTTAATTAAATGATAATTCGTCGATCGATATAAAATTTTAAGAATATATTAAGATATCTATCTTTAAAAGAATTTAAAATAATAAATTTATATTTATATAACATATGTCCCCGACCGTAAGTACTATATTTTCAATTATATATAATCATATAATGGTATTTTGTATAAAAATATTAAACAAAGAATTTTTGTGTAAAAAATTAAAAATATATACTCATATTTAACATGCTTCAAACATAATTTTCAGAAAATATTTATACTCATGCTACCAATTTCCTAATTATTACTTTTATTTTGCTATCTTAATATTTTATATTACTGATAAAACAAATGCGATCTTCAAAATATGAGATAAATATTATAATCAAATGTAAATAGAAATATCACACACCGGAAAATATTTAAAGATATTTCATAAATAAACAAATTAAAAGATTATGTAGTTTATATTCTAATAGATATGTATTAAATGTACACCTACGATCAGATGTGGTAAACTCCCTGACATTTCCGACATATAATCTCCCTTATTCATCATTCTTACCCGACATCCATCCGCAAGACGCATATATTATATATATAGTAAAATATGCACAGCACTATATACGAGTACCTATATTCGTATATATATATAACGTTTATATTAGGATACTTATAGACAGGATAAAAATATACGCGTCTAAATATAGAAAAGGGGAATTCTCTCTGAAATGAATCTGGTATCTGCAGTTAGATATTGAAATGTAATATTTATATATGTTATTTTATTTTTTATACATATAAAATAATATTTGTATTATTGCAGGTATAAGTATTTTTCGTTTATAAACGTGAACAGCATTTTTAAATGTAAAAGTATATTTTAACTTTTTTAAAGCTTCTACATACAGATGTTGCAATTACAATAGTTGTATGTAGAAGAAAAATAATACATTTCGCATAATATAACAATAACAATTAGGCAATTATAGTCATTTAGATATTTCAATATATTCTATAGGATTTTACATAAATAAATGTTTTCTATACAAAAAATTGTCGGAGTTTCTATTAATATTATGTAAAATGAGCATCATTCTTTTAATGAAAATTCTACACCAATAACTTAATCATATATGCAACCAATTAAAGTTTTAATATTTCAGTTACTGTATGCACAGTTTTACAGAATCTATATTAATTGACTTTTGATAAAACAAAAAAGATTATTCATAATAATTTAAAAAAAAATGTACATATGCGACCAATTAAAATTATTGTATTAAATACAACTATATATATATATAGCTTTGTCATAAAGTATACTGTTAGCTATCCATAATTAATAAATACTTATAAACACAACAATGAAACCATAATTTAGTCAAATACAATATAATATTTTTTTATATTTAAATGTTTCAATAAAAATATGTTTTTAAATAACAAGATAATGTTTTGCATTTTAATCGAAGTCTTCACTTGCTTTAAAAAATGGTATACATAACACTCATCAAATTACGATAAAAAATATACCATGTCGTTGAACAAATACACATAAATTGCATTCCATTAAGAAAGTAATATACTGCAACTAGAATAAGATATACCAAAAATATGTTGCTTGATTCGTGCATTTAATGTTGTAAATGACACAAATATTCTTTCAAATATATAAATGTAATTTCAGATTGTAGTATGTAAAAATTTTATAATTAATTTACTTTTTAATAACAAAATGGGAACAATTAGAAGCAATTAAAATACAACACAGCAGCCTAAAATATATTAATTTATAAAATATTATCTAAATATTGTGATTCGGTATATTTGATTCAAAAATTAATTTCTATGGTATATAACCAAAATAAATTTATTAAATTCATAATAATTAACAAATATCTAATTATCTATTTTATTCGATTGAACGGTGCAGAAAGATTGAGAAAATGGCACACACTTATAATATACCTATACATATTACTCTAGAATTTAATAATATTGCAATGCAGTAAATTTGTATACGTATATTATAGGAAAATTTGCCAACGTCAGACGTAACTTACCATGGTGCAGTACATTGTTGGAAGTATTGGGGTTAGCCGAATATCCGTTTCACTAGTTCTTTGTAGTGCAGTGTATTTGTGTAGGTCGATACTTTGACAGTCTTTGTCCTTTACATTAACTGTGTCGCCGCCTCTTCCTAATCGTTCTGGCGCTATAAGTGAACAGGTGTGCGCTGAAGTCTGTCACAACACCACGCACACAATTTACACTCAGATGATAATCATACGAGATGATGGCTCTACTGAGAGACTAGCCTGGAGAGATTTTTTTCTCTTTTTAAACTGAATGCTTCGTCGGTAAACTTCTAAGATAGGAATGGCATGGGGTATCTCCGCCTGCTACTGTAGCTGTATGTCTCAGTTTCACTTCAGTTGGCTAACGTCGACTTACAGTTATAGTTACTGCAGTGCCTATAGCAAAAAACTGCTCTGAATGGTGATGGCACACGCACGAAAAAGTAGGAGGCGGAGTCAGGAATTATTTAATAAATAAACCTATGAAATCCTGTCAAAACAAAATTTATATCTTACTTTGAAGCAGCAACGACAACGACCAATGCTTGTCATAGAAGGCTGTAAGTAGTATTTAAAGGCGAAATCATTAAGTGAAAGGTCTATGTATGTATGAGAGATATAGAGAAGAAATTAAACTTATATATATATATACACTTTGTATGTGTATGTAAATACGAAGACCGCGAAGAGGAGCGGCAAGATCAAAGGAAGTGAGCTAGTGTTTTACTTATTAGCCCAAATGTCAGCTTTAGGACTGGGTGGCGAAGGTGGAGTGTGTAAGCGGTTGCCCCAAGCAAACTGGGCGGGGCGAAGAAGCCACAGAGAGAGAGAAAATCTTGAGTGAGAGAAGAACTCGAGGGTCGCAGTTGTAGACAGAAAAACCACGAGAGAGAGTAGAACAATTGAAGACGGCTGTAGACTGGGCGGAGAGGTTCTGTGACGTTGCGTGAAGAGGCAATTAGGACTGGCAGCCCGCAGCGTCCTGGCCTGCTAACCAGCTGTGATAATCGGCCAACTTGGCGTCAAGTGCCGACTGGACTGACCAAGCGGTGCAGTGCGGTGCATCAAAGGGCTCCTTACACTGAGTTTCTCTCTGCTTTGCCTCGCCTTTCTTGGTCAGTCGGTCTTCTCAGCTCAGCTGGAATTGTATTATAGGAGGGCATCAGTGAGAGGAAGAACAAGGAAGGATTTCTTTTCGTCCAAACGGCAGGCTTCTATTACTGTACCTAGCGCTGAGATCTCTCTCATCTCCTCCTCCTTTCCCCACTGATTTTCTCATAACATACAAACACAGCTATAGTGATTATCATATAACTACAACCACAAACATCGCCTATTCTCTACTTGTCGATGGCGAATGCTCGTTCGTTCGTTTGCGATAGTATGCAGCGTAGTAGCGCAAGCTGTGCTGCATGGACGCATCGCGTCCTTTTCTTCTTTGCCGCCAACGCTGTTAACCCAGAACCCTCCCACCTCTAACCAACTAAGCACGATTGAATTCATTGAATCGCCATCCGCCAGTCAATCGCTCACATTATACATCTATACACCTTTATAAGGTAGTGTAATGCGCCGAGAGAAAAGTGATGATTATGTAGAACCGCCCCTTTCGTTTGATCTCGCCGCTGAGTGTGAGATTCGTCCTCTTGACTGTCAGCTTGTCTGTCCGTCGATCTTCGCCAAACATTTCTGCCCGCGTAGTCCTTTCTATTCTGTATTGGCGCATGTCTCTCGCCAGTCTATAATGCAGCTTCAGCTTCTATCTCCACAGGGAACTACTTTTGTTTTCTGTTCTGTCAGACCGAATTGACTCAACTATAGATGTATTACAGGATGGGTATGTATAATACCTACAAGTCGACCAAACGTCTACTTATAGTCTACTGACTAAACCACTATGTACCTAAGAAAGAGATCTATTTCTCGTCTGGGAAGACTACGTCCTTATATAGTATTATACACTACAACCAACCAACATACGTTTCATGAACGCATACAGATGACTGCAACATGCAGTATAGTGAACACTTCGCCTTCTTTGAGGTGCCTATAGCACATTATTTGTAAGTGACGGAGTTCAACTTTTTATTTCCACCCAGACCCTCTTGTACACTTTGATAATTTCTCCGACACTGGATCCAACGACAAGAAAACATCTGAAATAAATCAAAGGGTAGATATAGAGACAGGTTCACAGAGGTGCTGGGATAATGATGGACAAGTCTTTGAACGCATACAATCACCGTGTGAATAAACTGCAATGCACTAAACTGCAATAAACACTCTAATACCCGTTTTTAAATAAATGAATATTGTATATTATATTATATACTCTATATTCAATAATAAATATATCTAAGACTGTTGAGTGAAGTATTTACATTTATTCTCTTGATTAAATATATAACTCAAGGATATATAAAAAAATATTATTTTGCTTAGTTATCGCTGAAGGTATATAATTTACTTATGTATATCTATTTAAGTCATTTAAATTCATATAATTATATTATTAGTGATTCTTTTACATCAATACAATATATCAACAGAGTTTATAACTGTTTTAAGCATTTATACAAATATATAATAAATATTCATAATAGAAATTCTTTATTTCATTTTTCTTTATATACGCAGTCGACAGCAAACATTTTGCATCACCATAGAAAATACCTATAATTTACATATTTATCATTGAATGACTAAAATCCTTTTAAGTAGCCCAAAAATAATTATGATAATATATTTGCACAAATTATATATAAAATACATTAACGAAATATACATTTTTATAAACCATTATCGGAAAATATTTATTTAAAAAAATTGAAATATCTATATAAAATTGTGAGTTGCCATTTATACATTATATTTTAAATGTTATTACTTATATACTTATATATGGAGGTACAAAATGGAACTAAAATTGTTTCTAAAATTTATATAACATAACTATAGTTAATATGTACATAAAATATAGGAATTTCCCAAAGGGATGGAAACTTTTGTCTTCGATTGGTATAATATATATATATAATATAGGTAAGTGATGCTTATTTAAGTAAGGCTTATTTTAAAACCTATATTACTTTTAGAAGAATATCTATATTATAAATAAACATTAAAAATATGTTTACCAATAAACATAATTTCTGATAGTATGATAAGTACATTTATAAGTGTATAATATACGAAAAGTTGTATTTACCTATTATTTATTATCGTCAATATGGAATAATATTATTGTATATTAGAAAATTATTTTTCAAGAAAAAAATTATAGAAATTAAATAAATAATCTCAAATGAAAAAAAAAATATAACCACAATATAGAAAATGACAGGCTATTATATATAGTGCTACAGCCATAGAAATGGATCAATAACAACTAGAAGGGAAATTGTCCATCTCCGTAATAGTGCGGGAGCCCAGGGGGTCGAGGGTAGCTGGAAAGCGAACCAATTCTAATTGATACCATAAGGTAGAATAGA
>JAYRBW010046816.1:0-11375 GCA_036023295.1 Invenusta paracnida
ATCGATCCAGTTGCACAGGACTCACGTTGTCGAAGGCTTTGCTGGCATGACTTTTCCTTGCAGTCCTTCTATCATCAGCTGGAAGTGTGATCCAGTTGCACAGGACTCACGTTGTTGAAGGCTTTGCTGGCATGACTTTTCCTTGCAGTCCTTCTATCATCAGCTGGAAGTGTGATCCAGTTGCACATGACTCACGTTGTCGAAGGCTTTGCTGGCATGACTTTTCCTTGCAGTCCTTCTATCACCAGCTGGAAGTGTGATTCAGTTGCACAGGACTCACGTTGTTGAAGGCTTTGCTGGCATGACTTTTCCTTGCAATCCTTCTATCATTTGCTGGAATGCTGATCGATCCAGTTGCACAGGACTCACGTTGTCGAAGGCTTTGCTGGCATGACTTTTCCTTGCAGTCCTTCTATCATCAACTGGAGTGCTGATCCATCGTTGAGTCATGGATTCTTTCTCTTTACATATCCAACAATTGTTTCATCACAGTGTGTTCCAATTCTGTGTCAATCTTTAGCCACAGTTTATTCGGTGGTGTTTTTTCATTGATATCATTATGGAGCACTGAAACAATTAAAAGTGACTAACTCATATCTGTGTCTGACTTCTATGTTGTCTTTTAGCAAGTTGGTGTTGTATCTTGTTTGTCTTTTCGGTACGCTCTTTCGTGAGAATTTGATTTTAATTTTAGCCGTAACGAGAATGTGTTTGGATTCACAGTCTGCTCCAGGTCTAGCACACTTGTGAGTGAGTTGTCATGTTAGCGATCTAGTTGATTTTATGCCTCGTGGTTTTGTTCGAAGAAATCCAGGTGTAGCGATTACGCGGTTGACATTTGAAAACATGAGCATTAAATTAGTTGGATTAACAAATTGAATTAAGACAAATAATAATATTAAAACTAATGAAAAGATATCATTTGCTCAATATATACCAATAATATGATCTATTTATTGTATCAATGTTTACCATTGAATAAGTGCTTTATAAATGAAATAAGTATATTATTCTTAAAGTTAAGATGTAAACTAATACAGTATTTAATTCTGTTTTTTCTTAATTTACTTATTTGGTTTTTGATACATTACATTTCTTAATCATAAATCGATCACTAACTGTTGTGCAACTTTTAAATTCTCATATATCACTGTATATTATGTTTTCAATATACTTAAGATAAATACAATTAATTATTTCTATCTAAATCTGGCATATTTGCTTCCATCTACTTAATTAGAGTAACTGCTTAAGCACGAATTGTCTTAGAAGTATTAAAATTGTGCTTAACTCATGATAAATACTAAATATACTTAATAAAATCGTATTAAATAGTTTATTGTTATTAGATTTAATGTTGCAAAAGCGAAGTGCTAAGACACTTATTTCGATGTTGACAATTGTTATGCTCAACTCTGTTTTATTGCTTTCATCCCACGGTTAGTTAGTTCACAAATTCTTGCTCTCTAGCTTAAACCTCGACCTCACATTATTATTGTTACTTAACTGAGAATGTGTTCTACTTTTTGTGCTTAAGCTCAAATTCAGTTTTTATTGTTAATTCTTGTTAGCAAGTTGTGATTATTTGGTAACTCTTAATGGTAATTATTAGTTCCCCACTGATAAGTATAACCAATCAAAATATATAATTTATTTCTTCACAAAATATAACGCACTGGTAATTGTCACTGATCATTTTTATGTAACTGGTTTTGCTAATGGTGTCAGCATGAAAATACAAAGTTCATTTCTGTTGTACATTTTCTGAGTGGAACTTATATATTACTACCTCCAAATAATTATTGTTAACCACTAAATCTCTTGTACCTAATTGTACACATATATTCTTAAATGTTGACCATCTACTCATTACCTGACAACTTAAATTAATAAGTCTTTTAATATACATTGTCTAAATATGTCAGTCTACATATTCCAATTGAAATTAATTGTGTGGCAGTATATATTTATTTGTGATTTCTGAACAAGAATCTCTGTTGGCTCGTCAACACTGACTCGTCATGCTCAGAAATGCGGAATCACTTCTTCTCGATCGACACCCACGAGGCAGAATGGGCGTCCTAATTCATTCTGGAGGGCTGTTGTTTCGGGTTCAATCCCATCCAAACATTTCTGTGGTCCCAGTCGACAGGAGAATTTCGTTCCGCACACAGGCTCTCAAGACATGCGGCCTCTCGAGTCACATGCAGATGGAGAATTCTGGCGGCTGTCCCATTAAAGTCGTGGGGCTGGGACCAGAGTTGTATGAGGACGCTCTTCCTGATTTTCTGCTGCAGCATTTTTGATTACTGCAGCCCAGCCTGTCAGCCATGGCTCTCGTCGTTGTCGTTCGAAATCCGATAACTCGTGTAAAACAGGTCACTAAGAATTATTACCGGACAACTGAGTACCAAATCGGTCAAGCCACTCCGTCTGAAGGCGTTGGTCGAATCCTACGTCACAGTCTCTCGCCGTTCCACAGCTCGAGTTTGGGAGAAGTCACAGATCAAACCCGACGAGAGAAGTTGTCTGCCAGCCCATTCCCCACAGGCTCCTTTCGCGCTTCAGCGGAAGAAAGCAAGTTCAAGAGGACATTGCGGCCATTGAGCTGCCTGCTGGAAGCCACCAGCAATCACGATTGTCACAGCCACCTCATTTGAAGGAAGAGCGGCTACTCTTGGTCTTGTGTGCCAGATCTTGCGAGAGGGAATTATACTTTCTATGAACTTGTCAAAACTTTAAAAATAAAAATATTTGAAAAGATATTTATATAAAACCTTCATTTATTTGTGAATCTCAATCTATTTTCGCACGTCAAACTTTTATCAAAGATAACTATTTTGGCAATTGATGTATCTATTATTCTGATATATATCACTATTCTTCTTCAGCTAATATTTATTTTGGGCATTTAAATGCATTACTATCTACATACATATATATCTATTTGTGAACTCAACTCTCTTTTGGCACGCCAACCCTTATTCTGAAATAACAAGAATTTCAAGTTAACTATTTTATTCATGATGTATCAAAAGTAGGTAAATTTAGGTATTAGAATGATATAAATATCGAATTTATTTAACAATTACCAACCTTTTAGGAATTTTATACTTACAATTAACAATTAACTATTAATAGTAGAATAGTGAATAACAATGCAGTGTTAAAATCGAGTAACAATAGAATCTTTTTTTTTAAATACGTCTGTCAGGGTCTTCCTTGTGAAGTGACACAGAAGAGTGTCAATTCATTATATTCAATGCTTACATCTCTAAAGTTGCTAACTTGCCTTGAATTGTCTAACTTTGTACATTTATCGTTTTCTATAATAAGTATGATGTATAATAATAATAAATTAGTTTGAGTTTAAACTTTATTATTATGGTTGAAAGTTCTTTCGAAATGACTATGTTTTGATATAAGTCTATAGTCATTTAGCGTGTATATTTTCCAGATTGTATACTTTTTAAAACTTGTAGCGTTTATTATGAAGTCAATTGATAATTGTAATTATCCCCTATTTTAAATTATAATCAAGTTATTAAGTTTATACTCTGAATTTTGTTATTATCATTTGTACTTATGAATTTGCATGTTCTGTCAGTAAATTTCTTGGATGTATTCATAACCCAGTTAGTTTCTTTTCTTTGTGTCATTTTTCCAAGTTATTATTTGTGTTTATAAATAAATGAATTCTTTTTATTGTTTTCTATACTTCTGATTACAATAAAACCGGAACTGAAGGAGATTAATGAAAATATAGATATGAATTTTAGAAATTCCCTTAGCTAATATTTGCCTATATGTTGAAGCAAGTATAAATGATATATAGCCACCATATCACTTGTTTTACCTTTATATACATAGATTGGTTATCTCAAAACATGACGTAACAATTTAAAGAAATTAGATTATGTTAAACAATAAAGATATTTTTCGATTTTTTAAATTACCACGATACAAATTATTTGCAAAAAGACTGCATCGATATATTTGATAATATAAGAATGCAATATACCTTTTTCTATAATATGCAATATATTGACCACAATAACAAACTGGATAACAATCGTAGACATATTTTAGATTGCTATGCAATGTATATACCGATTTTGCGTTTTAATTTTACATCGATGAGCATGGATGTTCTTCGGTCGATGTCGCCCTGCTTACGTAGAACAATGCTCCCTTTTTATCGATGTCTTTCAATGTATCCGCATCTTATTGTGGAATTTATTTCGCCTACGTCGGGGAACACGTTTCTACTTTCCGTCTGAACAAAGGACAATAGCCTGATCATTATAATTTGGTTGAAGTAACACAGTAAGACATGTATAGCTTCATCTATGACTTCTACGTCCAACAGCGACATGCTAAGACCGACGTAGGTGATTGAGTTACTTCTCAACCATGTAGTTCGACAGTTGTCAAAACTTATCAACTATTGACAAACAAAGAAAGTCAACATCGCTAGAATTTCATTTCTTATATTCGTTTTTCGGGTTTTAAAATGAAATTATAGTTATACATATTTCGAGTATCGGTAATTATTGATTTAAGATAATTAATCTATTTTATAATGTACTTTTAAAACCCTGATTAAACAATGGACGTTTAAGAGCAAAAGTACAGCCTGATATTATGTACAATATTTATTTGAAATCTTTGATATTTATTGCAATGGTCAAAATTGACTTCAACAGTACCTACTCTAAATTTGGTTTATATCATGGTAAAACTATAAAAGTATCAATACTAAATGTGGCTCATACATAAGGCTAAAGTTATAACACATTCAGAATAAATAAAATGTTTGACAATTATGAAACTCAAGTTCACTCTGACTAATGTGGCCCATTCGATTGCAGATCTCTGAGCAATTTAGAGAATTTAGTCCGTTTTTCAGTACAGCCAATTGGTGTGAATTTCCGATGCAAGCTAATTCCCACTTTCGCGGTCTTAGGTGGATTAAACGGTCGATTTACGGGTCACAGCGGTAAGGCAACTAACTGGACTGACGCAACTTTACGAAAATGACATTCCAGACGAACTTATACAGAAACGAAGTGGAAACCGGTCGTTAGAGTCATTGCGACTATACAATCAAGCAAAAAAGAACCTCCTCAACTTGCAAACATCCGCCGGCAGCCCTATCTCCAAATATGTCTATTGATGGTATTTCGTCTTCTCTACCGGATCTGCAACTAACCTGCTTTATAGTTCATCGTCCGAACGTTTTGCAGCCCCATCTCTGTGGCTTCGTTCTCTTCAACCAGGTCAGCTGCAGAAAACAAACTTCAAATTCAACGCACAGACAATGAAATGTACATTTCTGCACCGGCACCAAAACGAATGATTATTGAAGCCAATGATGATTCCAACGTGGTGAAATTCATGTTTTTATGAACTGTTTTATAAACTTGTACCTTGTGCTATTATTCAATGGAATTTTGTAAGTGTGAAAATAATTTATTTAAAATAATTTACTTATTTTCATACTTTTTTGCTTAATTCTACAGTTTCATATTTCAAATAAATGAATTTAAATTATGGGGTTTTAAATTTGCGTGCCACATGGAAAAATAACTACAAAGTATGATACAACATATATGATATGACTTTAAGATATGACATCTTTGACTATCTTTAACTGAATTAAACTGTTAATGTGAATAAAAATTCATTGATATTATGTTTTACTATTTTTGTGCAGCGATGCATTAAATTACTGTAAATTGTTTTTATAAGAATATATATAGAAATATTTTAGAAACATATATTTGGAATATCTCAGGTGTTCCAAATAATCCATGTGTTCCGATTTGAATCGAGAACACCTGAAAATAAATTTAGAACACTTGAGAACACCTCCGGAACACTTGGGTGATTATGGTTGCACATTTATTAAATATTGCACACATTTTTTTGTCTATATGTTGCACACAAATTTTGTTACTTTTGGAGAAAAATGAATGTCTCAGTGGCGGATCCAGGGGGGTGATTAGGGTGACTGTGTCACCCTAGTTTCTAAAATCGGTCAAAATGCAATAAAATATGCTGCCTTATAAGTGGATGGGGGGGGGGTGGGGGTGATAACAGTTTTTTTGGTACATGACAGTGACTGTTTCAGCTTGGATTTTTCTTCTAACGTTTGTAAGGTTTTTCCCTCCTCTCCATCATTTTCGAAAGTGTATTGTTTAAGTAGGTACCTAACTAATGAATATAAACAGTAGCTACCTACCAATACGCATAATAATATTTGCGAATAACAAAGTTAGTCGATATTCCATTTATATATTTTTTTATTATAAACATTTTCTGTTCACAAATTTTTGATTGATAAAATTACAAGTAGGTATGTACCAAAAGTTGTCTGAAAAATATTACATTACAAAAAACTATTGTGAGGAATAAATCAAATAAAAATGTCAAAAAAATTTTAATTTTAGACATAGTTCGAAAACTTTTAAAAATTAAGCAGCTACCGAAACTTTATATTATGATATTCTAAATTCTTTCTATAAAGATGTTGAAAATGTTCTAATCAGAAAAGAAAGAATAATGGTAAATTAAAAATGTATTAATTATAATAAAAAGTAAAAAATAAGTTTGACTGTATCAATTATACAATAACATTTTAAAAAATTAGATTGAGTGACAAAAACAATCAAAGTACTACAAATAATAGTATTACAAATAACAGTAAATACAATATAAAATATATTTTTATATCATAGGTTTGTGTTTTTTTCACAAATCGTATTACAATAAGATGTATATAAAGAAGAAACGACTTATGTCCACAAACTTTTATCAAATTTAGATGATAAGATGTTGAATGAACAATTTATAAAGTAGGTATTAAATTATTTTAAATAAAATTTAAAAAGTATCAGCAACGTAAAAACGCAGAATTCAGGTATCAGTTATCCTATCATAATATGTTACTATGAAAAAAGTAGTTTTTTATTTATAGTAATTTATAGTTAATTTATTAATTTAGATTATTTATATAGTACAATTTATTCTGGAAATTAAATGTCAATCTCTAGCTAAATGAAAAATAGTACTAAAAATTATGGTCTGAGATGGAATTATAATAGGTAGGGAAAAAGTCGTGTTTTTTATGTACAATTCTCAAAAAATAATATTCTGTCAAAAATAGAATGTTTTATGTTGTTACCACGTGCCATATTTAAATGAAATGAATAGTATAGAATAATTATTCTATAATATACATATATTTTCTCCTCAACAGATTACTGCATGATTCTCTAGTTATTATAATAAATAGTGAATCTGTTGAGGAGAAAATTGATAACTTGCTCTGTCTACATTATCGTAATGTAAGTAGAAAAATAGGCAATGTGAATATAATATAAATGTATCCTTTGAGACTTGCATAGTCCACATGTGTGAGACGGAAAAGGATAAGTTTGAGAAACTATGAAAAAGAAAGGGGTTACCTTGTACTAATAGGTAATATGGCATTATGATATGTGCAAATGAATAGCAGTACATAGTTTTATTACATGTAGTGGTTTATAGACGTATGTAACTGCAATAGAAAGACAGTCTGGATTAGCATATGATCAGAACTATAGTATAATATATAATATAAGTTTATTGCGATATCCGACAAAACACTTACTGCGTATAATTGGCGAAAAAATATTTATATAATAGTAACAGTAATGATAATAATAAGTATAAATTATGGTTTTCACAAAAATACAACAGGATTCACTGAGGAAAAGTACAATATAGGTGCTAAAAAAGTTTGTCAACCACATTTTGGGAATATAGAATGCTAATGCTAACAGCCTTAACCTCATCTTCTGCTTAAAATACATATATATCCTAATGAACAATGTGTATGCAACTGGAGATGCAAGTGGGCAGTGCTTCTTTTTACGATGAGATAATGAGAAACAATGACAATGGTACTGTTTTGTAATGTGCGTAACAATAATATTATGTTTAATACAAAAAATAAAAAAAATTATATAAAAGAGATGTGTGCAAATGTGTGCAAAAGAGATGTACAAAATTTTATAAAATTAAGTTATTATAGGATGGCTACTGAATTAAAAAGTAATAAAGTGGATATATTATCTTTAACAATTTTTAAAAAACTAAAACCAAAAAGCATAAAATTACTGCTAATGTTATCTAAAGCTTATTTTGAACAATGTTGGAACAGCTATTGCAGTCAATTTAGATCACTCCGAGCTCTTTGAGTAGCAATCCTTGCAGTCGATTTAGATCGCTCTGAGCTCTTTGAGTAGCAATCCTTGCAGTCGATTTAGATCGCTCTGAGCTCTTTGAGTAGCAATCTTGAGTAAAATGTTCACTGCATATTCGATGCCAGGGTTCCACTTTAAAATTAACTCTTCTCAAATTGCGTATCCAAAGTGCCCGAAGATTTAAATCTGTTGGAAATCTGAAGAGTAAAAAACATATTTTTACAACCCTAAAAAATTTTTTTTACTAAATATACTTAGTACCTGTGGTAGAACACATTGCTTCTTTCATTTTTCTGATTAGTACCTACAATTTATAGCGCAACTACTATTTGGAATTTCTGCAAAATTCACGAAAACTACTATCAATTGTTTTGCCTACCAGACAAAAATTCAAATCGAAACCAAAATTACATATTCTTTCGCGCGTGATTCGAAACATTGTCAGCTTCAAGTGTTCTTCACCCGCGACCGAAGCATCTGATGCTTTATTGAATAAATTTATCGTGTTCCCATTTCCTATATACGGAACTCTCATCTGCTTGGAAAATGTCATTTTTAAGGGGGCTTCACTTCTTTTTTGTAAAAGCTCATATTGAAATATGCATAACATTATGATTATTGTGCGCTCTCAAATCCTTTGAAATTGCCTCAATTGTTTTTAAAAAGTCTTTTTTTGGAAGCTTCGCTACCGAACTCTACTCCTGGACCCCATTGGCACAGTCAGTATAGTCACCCCTCTAAAAATCCGAGATCCACCAGTGTCTAAACATTGTTTTTCTGGATGAAAGTTGGCTTTAAATGTTGCACACAACTTGGATACACATAGTACTTAACGATTAAAAACGGAAAGTTTTATTTTGGACAATCCAAATGTTGCAGGCCTTATTAGTCTAAATATTGCACTAAAATCAATAATTTAATTCAATCAGAAAATGTAGTTCATACATTTAATGGATAAATAATATGTGTAGGAAGATATAATCTCATAATATTAATGAAATATTTACACAGTTGGAAATATATATAATGTGAATATCGTTACATAAATTAATATTGTTATCATGTATCGGTGTTAGTGTTTGACTAACACCTGACTAATACCTGGTGCGTTTATTAATTAAAGATCGTGAGAGTTTATTAATACGTTTGTCAAATGCACAACAATAAAGAATCATATAAATGTATTTATAAACGCTCACTACCTTTAATTAATAAACGCACTAGGTATTAGTGACTATTACACTGACACCCAGACATGACCCAACGCTAATAGAAATAATTATAACATAAAAACATACTCCAAATGTATTGAAATAAAAATATAAACGCACAATGCATATCTAATTTTAATTATTAGTAAGTTATTTTTTTAAACGCTAACTTTTTATTTTGAGTTGATTCATTAACAGATATAAATGAAATGTTGCAGTTTATATAAATCTAGATGTTGCACAGTCAATGTATAAATACTAAATCTAAATATTGCACAGATAATATAAATAGAATTTTAAAACAAGCGCTGTAAATATTTACATTAGATACTAGTGCAAAATTTAGTATTTTTGCACCATTTAGCCCTCAACTTTGAAAGGTCATATCCATAGAGATAATATATAAATTAAATCATATCATATTTCTATGAACTTATATCTCTTCAGATAAATATTGTATACTAAAAATAGTTCACAGTATCAAACGTCGAAATGTTATTTAAGTTAAATTCCAGAATATTACTTCATTTTACGATATGCAAAGTTTCACATTTGTGTAAAATTTAGCTAATGCTTTTTTATGCAACGCAATAACATTTGTGTGCAACGTACAGGGATACAAGAGGTGTGCTGAAGGTGTTCCAGATTATGTTCTGGTGTTCCGAATACAATTAACTTTTTGCAGTGTAAGTAGTATATTTTTTTCCTAGTGATCACATTGAAAGACGTTTTTGTGTATGTTCTCTGAAAGAATCAGCCCTTCCTAATAATTTTTTTATTAGTAAATATTATTATTTGGCAGCATATTTTTTTCTCATAATTTATTTATAAGGTTTATGGATGATTAATATATAAGTTCTTGTCAGTTTTTTACTAAATCTATCAAACTAATATCTTATTAGGATTGACTATATTCAGGGTTTTTTTTCAGTCATTCCTAATAAGTTCCTATACTAGTAATTATTATCAAGATTTATCAGGAAATCTTAAAAATCTAAGTTCTTGGTAAAAATGTCAAGTTTTGAAGTGACGTTAATTCCTAATAAATTCCTACTAAGTTCTTACCAAAATTTATTAAGAAATCTTCAAAGTCTAAGATCTTAGTAAGATTTTTTAAGTTTTGAAGTCACGGGAAGTGTCCCACTTACATCGCCTATTTCAAATCAAAACGGTTTTTCGCCTATTTCTGGGTAATATTCTACCTCTTTTTCTATACAGAACAATCTATAATGTACTCATTAGACCAAAGTACCCTATATTCTTTGCATTAGACTGACTATTACAGACTGATCACCACATTTCGGCTCATCATTATATATATTTTGGTTTAAAGGCATGCTTTGATTAATAGTTATATTTTCTATATTTCTGTGTATTTGCCTTTGTTTCAGTGATTATGTGTATTTCTACTTAACTACTTGAGCAGGTCTCAAAACTACAATGAACATATTAAATATATCAACATATATACAATAATTATATAATGTATGTAACATTCATATACTATATATTATGTATATATAATTCATGTACAATATATATGTATTATAATATATTTATACACATTACATATAAATTAATTATATACATAAATTATATGTACATATAAATGTAATTATTAATATTTTATTTTATTAATATATACATAAATTATATTTTATATATTATATGACATACATATACTTACCTAAATACTGTAATATACTATGCACAAAATACATTTATATATAGGCATGTACACATAAAAAATATTTATAAATATAATCTAAGATGTATATATATATAATGTTATATGTCGTAACTCTTAAGATTCAAGTTTATTTGTCTACTATACTCCAATACTATTATGCAATGCTTCAACTCTATATTTCGATTTATAGTAAACTCTGTTCACGTTATTATATTAGTTTTATGT